>NC_069457.1:34077541-34102084 GCF_026875155.1 Cherax quadricarinatus | reverse complement strand
TTTTTTATCCGGGTTTTTGGGGAAACTAAACGTGCGCTATGGGGGGAGGGGGATGGGTCAGCTTTTCAGGACTGGTGGAAGAATGTTTGGGAAACGTGACGGGCAGGTGAATGTTTGTTGGAATGGTGGGAAATGCGTGCCAAACCTGGAATAGCGAGTTATTATAAGAAGCGGGGAAAAGAGGAGGCGAGGTGGAGGTATGGGCTGCAAAACTATCTGGAGGGGCAGCTAAATGATTACTATGTGGGGGGCGGGAGAGAGTCGGTATGACGACATTGAACATCTTCGTAGTCGACTTGCAGAAATTCACAATGAACGTTTCAATGTGGTTAGAGTCAGAGCAGGTATGGAAGAAGTGCTATGGGGTGACAAACCTTCGGGTTGTGTCTTGTGCAAATTTAGGGTCAGGCAACAGGCGACGTCCCTCTTGCAATTGGAAGTATGCACGGGTTTGGGTGGTTACCTGCCGGGTCAAGTACTTCTCACCACGGACAGCATGAGTTTTTATGCTGATCTATGGTTTGGGGAAAAACTACGGAGGGGAGTAGGGGGGGTCCAGGCGGGTGGCCTGGTGAGGAGGGATTTCATTAAAGTTATAAGTGACAGGGATAGAACGGTACTAGAAGGTAGAATTCGAGTGGAGGAGGTAGAGGAGGCGATTTTTAGTATGAGTAAAGGAAAGGCACCAGGTATAGATGGCATTTCGAATGATTTTTATAGGGCGCATTGGGGAAGTATTAAGTATTGTTTGGTTGATGTATTAAATTGCATGCTCACGGAGGGGAGGTTAGGTATGTCACAAAGTACGGGGGTAGTTGTGTTGGTGCCCAAAAAGGGAGTGGGGAGGGGTCTGAGTGCATATAGAGTAATATCTCTTATGTGCTCTGACTATAAAATCTTTGCAAAAGTTTTAGGAAACAGAATGAGGAAGGTTATGGGGTCGGTTATTCACGAGGGACAGCTAGGCATACCAGGTAGGAGCATGAGGGACGGACATGTACGTATTCGGGAGTTTTTGGAGGAATGTCAAGGGGGGGGTGTCCTCGGGCTTGACTGGCAAAATGCTTATGACTGTGTTGATAGGGATTTATTGAGGCTTATTTTATTGAAGCAGGGTTTTGGGGAGGGGATTGTCAGATGGGTTGATACCTTGTTTTGTCACGGCTATGGTACGCGTACAGGTAAACGGTAAATTGGGGCAGCCGGTCCGTAAGGAAAGGGGTTTGAGGCAAGGGTGCCCCCTCTCCCAGCTGCTTTTTGCTTGTATGCAAAACCCCTTTTATGAGCTGGTGGATGGTGGTTTGAGGTGTGGAACGCTGAGCAGTGACCATGCAGCACGTGTGGTCGGGTACGTAGATGATACCACAATTTTGTTAAAAGGGGGAGGAGGATTTGCAGATCGTGGATGGATTGTTGAGTTTTTTTGGGGGAGAGTCTGGCATGTGCGTCAATAAGGCAAAATCGAAATTATTGGAGGTGGGTACATGGATGGGGGGGAGGTTGGGCGAAAGGTATGGGTGGTCAGTCGTGGTGCAACTTAGAATATGTGGTATCATGTACATGGCAGATGAGAGGGAGAGCCGAAGGGTAAACTCTGAATTGGTGGTTAACAAGGCTTTAGATCGACTTCGGGGGTTAAGAGCTGGGGATGTCTCATTGCAACAGAGGACAGTAGTGGTCAATACACTTGTTTATAGTAAAGTATGGGGTGTGGCTGCGGTGTACCCTTTAAGAGATATGGATATTCAGGAACTGCAGAGAAGGGTCTTACGTTATGTTTTGGGGTTTCGGAGAGCTTGGTTAAGTCGGGAGGTTGTCATGACCCATGTTCGTCATGGGGGTTTAGGTCTCTTGGCTTTGGGACCATGGGTGAAGGCTCTCTATGTAAAGCAGCGGTTCCTCAGGGCGGGCGGTGAGAAGGGCATCCGGGTGGGTCGGGTAATGATCGAAATGCGTAAATGGTGGAGTGGCAGGGGATTAATCGAGTGTGAGGACATGCTGCATTTGTTGTTGAAGTTGAGAAATGCGCAACGGATCCGGGTGGGGCAAATGGTCAGCATATGTTGTCGTAGGGAAATTGTACAGGGATGGTCTGCTTTTTCCGCTGTATAATTTGGGGGGAAATATGGGATGGATTTTGTAAACTTAAGTTGGCACCAAGGGTTCGTGAATTGGTGTACAGATTTGTCATGGGGATTTTAGCATCAAAATCGGTCTTACATAGGATGGGTTTGGTAAGGGAGGCGGATTGCTTACGTTGCAGTCTCGAAGAAACAGCTTTTCATGCTGTCTACTTTTGTGATACCTTGGACAAAGTTCGTTTGTGGCTGGGGCGGGTTTTAGATTTTCTTAGTGGGGTGAAGTATTTCAACCTACGGGCCTTAACATTGGACGTTAGCGGAGTTTCAAGTGAGGTACGAAGAGCAATAATGTACGTGGTGGCTGATTTCCTCTTTATCTCGTGGGGTATGCGGGAAACCGGGGGATCAGTTAGGATCAGGGCAATTGCGGCAGGTATCTACAGAACGTATTGCAGAAATAAACTCATATATGGTAGAAGTTGGGATAATAGTTTTCCTGCAAAGTATTGAAGTCTTACTGTTAAAATGTTGCTGCAACTGCGGTGGGGTAAGGCAAACGGGGGGCTGGACTTCCCCCCGTGGTAGCACCAAACGGTATGTTAGAGACTTCAGGGTAGAGGGTGGGGTTTAGGGAGTGACGTGTATGTATTATGAATGGTTCTGTTGCGTCTGTGTGTGTAGGGTTTTGTGGCGTTGTGTGGCACTGAGATCTTGGATTAATCATAAAATGGTCATACATTTTGATAATACAGATAAAAGCAATATTCAGTATATGTTCCAGCCTCTAACAAGACTGAATTGGTTCTGATTATGGCCGGGGTTTGGTGAAGTATGTTGGGTCTTTCCTGGAATTCCCGTTAGGTTTAGTTTAGTCTTTTGTAAGCGGACGCCACGCTGATGTCACTGCTAAAAGTACAACGTTATACTGGCCTTTAAGGGGAATGTTCATAAGCAGACCTTTTGGTGATGATTGTAAACTTTTGATGAAGGGCAAAAAGTGTCATTTGCCTGAGATTGTTTTTGTATATGTAGTAGCGGTCTCCGCTGTGAGGGGGGAGGTTGAGATGTATAATGTCCTATATTGTAATCTATGGATATTCAAGTTCCTTGGACAGCAGCTTTTGTGGGATGTTATTCCCACACCCAGTGATATCACATGTATTTTTTTTATTTCATTTATGGTGCATAATAGTCAGTTAATGTTCATTTAAGCACCTTTACTAATATCACTGTATACAGGCAAGGTATACTTTTTGTGGGTTTATAATTAGTTTGAGTAACTAAATATGGGATTCATATGTAATCATACATGCTAGATCTGTGAAAGTCTTATGTTAATTATTAAAGGGTTTTTTGCAAGTTTTGATTCCTTTTTCAATATATGCAAAACCAAAAATAAAGAACAGCATGTGTAAATTTCAAGAGTCATGTAGGTTTCTGATAGTTATTTTGTATAACCTAGTACCATTGAGTGTACAATATATTAGTTTATATGATATTTTTTTTATATTTTATTTAAAAACTGCATATACATAATACATTGTATTACTTACAAAACAAACCACAGTGAAAATAAATAAAAGGTACATACAGTGAACTTCATACCTCTCCGAACATGAAATTAAACACCCACATTACAAACTTTTTTTTTTTTATATTTTATTTAAAACAGTGCGATACAAATGACAGAAATATATTAAAAAGATACACGACAAAAGTTTTACTGCACTAGAATCGCACTTAAAACCCGAGACCTAATAACGACACCAACAGTACAGTGGTAATACACACCCCACACACAAAACACCGTTATGTTACATTGGTATTATTACACTCACACACAACACACCGTATATTACAGTGATAATAACACCACACAACACTATACTTTAAACATGGTATTGCTTTATTTTAAAGAACATCTCTAACAAGGTTACATATTACCAAACATCAACACTGGAAATTTAAATGAAGATTGACAATAAAACAGAGATAAAAACAAACAAACACGCAACAAGACACACACAAGCACACACATTACACTACATGAGACTACATCAGGCACATACTAGGTGAGGTTTCTGCCTGTCAACACACGTATGCAAGACTAATTCTAAAAATCTCGGGTGCTTAACAGAGCACCCACAAATACTCAAAACATTAATATTGGCGATTATCAGAGATCTTAACATACATAGGTATTTACTATTCAAAGAAGGAAACGGGATAATACTAAAAGTCACAATAAAAACATCCAATATAACAAAAAAAACTACGATGTGATATTTTACATCTCAGCAAAACAAAGAAAATAATGCAAACTAGTTACATGTAATATAATATTACTGAAAAGCACACTGTAACACAGAAATAAAATATAACAAAAAAAAAACCCAATTGCAATACGCTAGGAAACACTTTTTACCACTTACAATTGAATCAAAAACAGTAAAGACTCCATGCACATTTTTGAGTCTCATAAAAAATTTTTCATCAAAAGTCCTTGAAATGATTTATACATTTAAAAATATGCAATCGTAGTGCAAACCACCTTCCTCAAGATAATTGTGTAGTTCTTGAAACCTCGGGTAATAACCCTACGACCTCAGATATCAAAACTCATTTATACATCCAAAAAAACAGCTCTCCATGCTCACACCCAAAGGGTCTAGGAAAATAGCCCGTCGTATCCCTTTACCCATTTTGCAAATCCCAAAAATCCCAAAAGTGAAATTTCGATAACCCTCACTAAAATCTCTCTCCCATCTCCCTCCATACACCCCTTTATTCTAACACTGGCCCCTAAAAAAAAGTTGCTGCCAATGCATTAATTCTTGCACGCACGTCGCCTCCCTCATAGCCCACATCATGAAATATAAATCGAAATCATATACCCAATCGCATTCTCAACCCTTTTATTCACCCCATTTATATCTAACCTTAAAACCCTCAAAACCTGCAAACCCCCCCCCCCCAAACTAACCTTAAAACCTACCCATCCAAACCCTTATAAGTTCAATACAATCGCAAAAATACACCGTATGATAAATATTTCGCCAATCCTCCACAATCCCTGCATTCCCCATCCTCTCGAAATTCTCTTATAGAATAAAACCATTCCTGACGGAAAGATTCCATGTAAAATCTATACATAACTTCTCTGATTTTTAGGTTTTAAACGCAATTTATTTAAAAACCCCCAAATATTATCCAATCATACATCGGATAAACCCCTTTCTACCCGCCGCAAACCAGAGCCTTACCATCTGCCCTATCAAGATTTCTCAATTTAATTTGTGAGTAATCCCTCACGTTTTTAAGACCCGTAACATTCCCTCACCTATCATGAACTCCCGACCCCCCCACCACCGTCGCATACCTGATGTATCCTATGAAGACCGTCTTCTTTCGCCCCTCCCTCCCGCTTATAACTATGTTTTAAATACATACTTATTATCCTCTTTTCGACATCTATAAGACCCAGCCCTCCCCCGGCCAACCGGGAGTGTGACAACCGCTCTACTTAACCATTCGCTCCCTGTTCCCCAAATGAATCTAAAAACACTTTTTTGTAACCTTTTTAATTCACAACGAAGTATCGGAAATATTACCGTAACATGCCATAGTTTATTTAATATAATAGCACATTCGTTGTTATCACCCTTTGTTGCAAACTTAAATTAGCAGCTCTCAACCCCACTAAGACGCTTCAGAACACATCAACGATACCACGGAATTTATTTGTTGTGCTGACTTGAAAATCATTTACATAAACGATCCCACATATCTTTATTTGGTCCACCCTTTCCACCTTTCAGCTACCTTTTCCTTCCTAAAACGCGACCCTTTCCAAGATTCATATACTTTGTTTTCCTCTGTTGATCGTCATCCCAGTAGCCTTTCAAAAACTTTCACAAAACTTTTCTACCCGAATCAAATCCATGTTTTTCCCTCACCAAAATCGTCGTGTCGTCGACATATCCAACAATGCCCGCTCCCCCACCCCTTACATTACTCATCCCATTTGCTTCCAATAAAACCCTTATCCCTCTATAAAAGGGATCTTGAAAACAAGCAAAAAAAATTTGTAAAAGGGGGACAACCTTGACGCAAACCCCTTCCCATCTGAATCCGATCTCCCAACCCCCATTCACCTGCACACGCAAAATGCTCCTTGATACATTAATTTGGCCCATGATATAATTTCCGCCCCAAACCCCTGCCATCTCATTATCTTCCATAACGTCTCCCGTTCCACACTATCATATGCCGCCTCCCAATCTATAGCCAATACCCCCCATCTCCCAATCTTACTCTTTCTTCAATAAAACTTCTAATCATACCGTAAACCTTCATACATAGACCTGCCCGGGCACCCCATATTGTCCCTTGTCAATCACTTTGCCCAGGACTTTTTTTTTTCTTTTGGGCCCAAAAGATCCTTCCAAAAATTTTATAGTCCCCACATAATAAACGAGATTGCACGATAATCTTTAACCGTTAATGGCTCGCCTTTAGGAACTAGGGCACCACAGCCAACCTTTGGTGTTCCCCAAACCCCCTCCCGCTTCCCTGATATTGGAAAAAAACGTACCAAAAACCCCTTTAAAACGTTCCAATTTTGAATATAAAAGTCGCTGGGCAACCCATCAAATTCCCCGGCGCCCTTTCCCAATTTGCGCCCAGATAAAGCCTCCCAAGTCTCACACTCCCGTTATCGGCCCTCCCAACATCAAACGATCATGCCCCCCAGCTCACAACGCACAAACCTACCGATTGACTGCAATGCAATTTCACTTATTCCAACACTTTGCGTTTTCAATTTAACCCAAGCATCAATATACCCACTCAAAACCCTCCGTCGTCGTCAACACCTGATTACTCTATACCCCTGCATACCTACCTGGACATTCAACCCCATTAACTCCATTGCTTTGCGACGTCTGTGTTGATTCCTCAACACACACCCCGACGGCCGATCTCCCCACAAAACCTTTCGATTCCACCCTTAAGCCTTTCCCCATCAAACCTTTCGTTTTGTAAATTACGTAGTTGCTCCTTAATTCGTTCAATTTTTTGTAACAGGATAATTAGCATTCGCTTGTACACAGCAGTCGCGCAACTGCCCCTCTAAATTTTCGTTGGAAACCATACTGTAACTGATTATATCTCAACTCCCTGACTAATATAAAATTCCTTAATTCGCTTTTTGGCTATCATTTCCCACCCCAAATTTAAACCAAAGGCCACATCTCCAGGTGCTTCAACCACAAGGCGTTCCCACATATGCCCAAAAGACAAACGACTTTCCTCTCTCTTCAATAACTTTACATTTAATTTTCCAAAATGACGGGCCCCTTTTTAGGCACACCCTCAATATCTACATCCATTAAAACTCCTCTATGACCGAAAAAACCACATTTATCACACTCACTCTCCGCACTGTAACCGCACTAGACACGTACACATCTAATCTCGCCGCATAATCTCTTCTAATGAAAGTATGCTCCACATTGCCACCCCCCCACAAAACATCCATTAAACCCACACTCGTCAATAAATCTCCCAGGAACCCCCAAGCAAAAACCCGCTCCTCGAGGCCCACATCTTTTCGGTCGATTACACAATTCCAGTTCTCCCCTATTATCGCTACATTTGGTAAACTACGTAGATGAAATACTAATACATCTTGTACAAAATGAGTTTTAAGTCGTGCATCTCCCTCGGCCGGCCCATATACACCTACAAAACTTATATGTACTCTACCCCCCTAACCATCCACCCTAACACTCTCCCCTCCCCCCTTTCACTATGGCGTACTACAAACGGGCTATTTTCCTTTACCCCGAATGGCGACCCCCTCCTTTTAACCTCGTCGCATATTCCATATACACATCGTAACCATCTAATTCCAACTCATATCCAATTCTGTAATTGTGTTCTTGGATAAATAAACCACATCCACATCTAGACGCACCCAAAAATTCATTAAACCACTTTCGCTTCCGCTCAGATCTCAAACCGTTAATATTTATTGTCAAACCTTAAAGTCAATTAAAGGGATTTTCCTTTGGTTCTAGGTATAGACTTTTCAAATTATACATTTTACCTCTATCCCTCTCCCCTTTTTTGGGAAACACCTTTATAAACTCTTGTTTCGTGGATTCACTGTTCCCTTTCCTCTGTACATCCGCCCAAGACTTTTTCCCTGGCCTTTGGGCAGGAGTAAGCACGTCGTCTGAGTCTGGGGGTCGCAGTTCCTTTCGCGTCCTACCCTCCACCTGCATTGGGATTTCTTTAGTACCATCATGATGCACCTCCACTTCCCGCTATATTTACCATCATGCCATGCGACACCCCAGACTCAATGCTTTCCCTCCGTCGCCTCACCATGATGCTCAACCGATCCCAAATTTTCACCTGGTTCCTCCACACGGTTTTACGATCGACTCGTCTAACAATACATCCATGCCTTCACTAAAGACCCCGCTACATCCTCGTCCCCCATAGTGGGCAGGGGTCTCTTCAAATACTTTATTTTATCCAGTGAGGTGATTCTTCTCGCTGTTTTGCATCCTCCAAAGCCCTTTTCCTGCGCTTTTTCTACCTCTTCACTCCAAGATGTCCGTTGCGGACGGGTGAGCATAAGACTGTTCTCGTCCCTCCACTTCCTCGACTTTTCCCGGTTGTTGCTGTTGCGATATTTGGAGATTCCCACACGCTTATCACACTGTGCCGCTATGTGGTCATACGATCCACACAGCCGACACGTACACGTTGCCCCGCATATGTTACATATACTTGAGTTTGAAATGCTTGCAAAAATAATATAGGACGGTATGGGATTGCGTAAGGTCATTTTGACTGAATATGTTTCCCTCCAAACTTCCAGCATAAGGTCCAGCGGCCCACCGACCTGCAGAGGCCATATGAACCGTACCATAATTACGTAGTTCATCTTTTATAACAAATTCAATTTGCCTCAAAAGGCACATTCCTTATTTTAACCCATGTGTAGTGTCGTGATACATCATGTAGACGTACTGATACAGCTGAATTGACGCTATAATGGTCTCTTGATACTTATCCACCACCGCTTCATAAACATTTGCTGACGTCATTTTAACGAAGATCCTGTCGTCCCATTAAGTGCTACACCACATATCTCTTCAATTTGCGATACCGTAGGGATCACGGATAATCGCCGGTAGTAACAAGTCCATCGTGGCTCCAGTGACAGCCCCACGGGTCAACTCAACGCAAACAGTGTTGATGCGTCTGTAGCTCTGCAGCGCCATGTTGGTAAATGAGCAGCGCACGTCCTCACTTCTCAATGGTTGTGACGAACTCCAATTTATATGATATTGTTTTTGTATATAAAATTTTTATATAATCATAGTGCCATGGAGTGTGCAATGTATTAGTTTATATGAAATTGTTTTTGTATATAAAATTTCATATATAAAATGAATAAGACTGTCAGGTTTTGGTATATAGCTATTTTGTGGTTAAGATATGTTCCGGTAGTTCTCTGTTTAGTTATATGATGTCTTATTATATAAAGTTTCCATGTATACTGTATTTTAAATAAAATATAAAAAAAAATTGCAAAGTCATGAAGATTGGGGAAGGGCAAAGAAGACCACAGACACAATATAGTTTAGATGGCCAAAAACTGCAAACCTCACTCAAGGAAAAAGATCTGGGGGTGAGTATAACACCGAGCATATCTCCTGAGGCGCACATCAATCAGATAACTGCTGCAGCATATGGGCGCCTGGCAAACCTACGGACAGCGTTCTGATACCTCAGTAAGGATTCGTTTAAGATTCTGTATTCCATTTACGTCAGGCCCATACTGGAGTATGCAGCACCAGTTTGGAACCCACACCTAGTCAATGTGAGGGAAAAGTTCAATAGATAGGAGTAGAGAGAGTATATATATATATATATTAACAATAATTTCATTGCCGGCTACTCGTTAAGGTAGGGTCAGTCTAGCTCCCGATATTCCCACCTTTTCTCCCCCAACCCCTAAATTGATAGTTTGTCTGCCGGCTACTAGTTAAGGTAGGGTAAGTCAAGCTCCCGTTTTTCCCGCCTTTTCTCCCCCTCCCTGAAAGTGATAGTTTGACTGCTGGCTGCTTGTTAAGGTAGGGTTAGTCTAGCTCCCGCTATCCCTTCCCCTCCCTCTCCCCCCCCCGAAGGTGACGTGTGGGGCTCTGGTCAAACAGTAAATCACTAGACTCACAGCTCCCAACTCTACTGTAAGTACATGCCTGCCTTGTATTCTAGTGGATTTATTGGTTGAAAGCTTCACTTTTGATCAATAATAAACTTAGTCTTTTCAGTCTTGCTCTATGTTGACTGTTGTAATAATCACCACATCTTTTAAGTATCATACTTGCCATGGAGAGTGATTTTTTAAGCAGTGGGTAACCTGTCTATCTTTCCAGCTTCAATGTCAGAGAGGGTCACCTGGCAATCAACGAGCAGAAATGATGGAGAAGGACTAACGTCCAGAGACTTCGCCAATTTGATCTCACTACCTGTGCACCTGTATGAAATTGCAGGACGTAACTCCACAGCATTGCAGCGGTAAAGAACCTGCTTTCCTGTCATCGGGATATTACCCCCCCCCACATCAGCAACGGCTACGATTTCAACAAGCAGTGTCACCAACACCAGACACCCAATTAAATTAGCGTTGAATTCAGTTATCATTTATATTTTTCATTTTTCATTTTCTTTAATGTAGGATTAATATTTCATATTTAAGTGTTTTACATTTTATATTTTCTATATAACAAAGTGTTTATGTTTGTCTGTTATTATTTCTTTTTCTATTCACTAATTTTCCTGAGGAGGAGCCAGCCTGGGTAATACTGACTGAAGTTGTTACAGGGCTGAGTAAGCCTTCACAAGTGGCGACCTTGCCAGGATTAACGCTACTGAATCAAGATTCAACTCCATCTGGAATCTACCATTGGACCTTCAACACTGCATACCACAGACGGTTACCACCAGCCATGAGTAATCATTCTCTATGGTAGGACTACAGTACAGGTATTTGAAAGATTTGGTGATTGTTATAGTCTCAATTTATTGTAAGTCAAGTCAGGCAGGATATAATATTTAATTCTGCCACCTAATTGTATATGTAGCTTGAAACACTTTGGAGGATTAGACTCTAGGGACCCGAGATTTTCCAGTGACAACTTGTTTCATTGAGCTTTTCATTGTATCAAGGGAACTGTCATAGGACACTCTTGATTTGTTGGTGAGAAGATTGGATGGTCAAGGGACCCCATTCTACTTACTGTTTGCTCAGAGCCGGCATAGAACCCTTCGTTTTCGTTAAAGCATATTGTTTAATTGAAGCAGGGATCGAGCCCTCTGGTTTATTTACAGTTTGAGCGGAGCAGGAATTGAACCCTCCGTTTTCTTTAATACCCGTTTCATTTCCCCTGGTAGTTTAAGTTATTCTTACAAGTATGGATGAATACCAGTTTTGGATGAATGCTGGAAGTAAGTTAGGAATAACAGGGAAAAATTTAGAATCTTTCATTAGTGCTAAGATCCAGGAAAGACTTGAAAGAGAGAATTGAGAGAGAAGAAAGACAGTTAGAAAGGGAAAGAGAAGAGAAAAAGGAGAGAGAGAGAATCGAAAGAGAAGAGAAAAAGGAGAGAGAGAGAGAGAGAGGGAATTGAAAGAAGACAAAAAGGAGCGTGATAGACTTGATCGTGAGGACAGAGCTAAGATACGTGAGGAACAGGTTAAATAAAGGGAACTTGAGGAAAGAGCAAAGGACAGAGATTATGAGTTAAGAGAGAGAAAAGGATCGCGAGCTCGAACAAACTCGCCTTGAATTAGAGAATAAGAAGTTAACTTTCTCACAACAGCAATTAGATGGAGTAATGGAACAACGTGCAGCTAGTGCACATATTCCAACACCTAATTTACCTCCCTTCACAGAGGGGGAAGACATATCTTCATACATTATCAGGTTTGAAAATGCCGCTACCCTCTGTGAATGGCCTGCTGACACCTGGGCTACCAGGTTAGGAATGTTATTTTCTGGTACAGCCTTGAATATCTATGCAACTTTGTCACAGGATATCATATGTAATTATAACCTACTAAAGAAGGCAATCCTTAAAGCATATCAAAAAACCACTAATTCTTACAGGAAAGATTTCCGGTATGCCACCTTACAGCCTGGCCAGAACTTTCAGCAGTTACAGGTAACACTCTCGTTGTTCGACTTTTGGATAGAGAGTTCAGGAATTGATCACAGTTATGAATCTCTTAGAGACTTCATGGTTGCTGACCAGTTCCTGACAGCTCTTCCCCACCGGATACGAACATTCATCAGAGAACATAACCTGATTAAAGCTGAGGAAGTTGCTGAGGCTGCTGACCTGTATGCTGAGGCTCACAATTCCTATAAAGACCTAAAGGGCAAGGGTTCATCAGACCTTAAGAAATCAAAGCCTCTAGTGGAAAGTAAAATGACTTCTTTTATTCCTGTTTGTCATTTGTGTGGTGTTAAGGGACATAAACATCCAGATTGTCCTTCTAAGAAGGTCCAAAAAGTTGGAAGATGTTTTAAAGACTGTAATGACCAAGCACCCTTCTGTTCAGGAACAGTTAATGGACTTAATGTATCTACCATTTTACGAAACACTGGATGCACATGTATAGTCATTTCTGATAAGCTGTTTCCTAACCTTAAAGACACTCATTCCTCTGCTATACTTTCAGACTACTTGGGCCGTACAGACACTTTTCCTACCATCCGTTGTTACATTAGGTCTAAATGGTTCACAGGTTGGTCTGAAGCCGTACTAGCTCCCATCACTTCTTGCTCCGTACTAATAGGTAATGTAAAAGGTGCCCTTCTTCCTTCTGAGGTTGACCTTTCATCACCAAAGATGGATATAAGTGTTTCAGATCCTCTTCCTGGAGAGTCAGAGAAGCCCCTCGAAAGTTCAGATGAGACAATGTCTCGCGAGATTCATGTGGGATTAAAAACCAGTGATGATACTCTCGAAAGCGAGGAAGTAGGATCACCGGTTCACTTGTTAGATGAAAGTGAAGGTATCACCTCCGATACCATAAATGTCTTGACTAGGGCTCAGACCCAAGCCCAGGCTTCTCCTACTGTCCATCCTTTGATTTTCCCTGGCTTTAAGCCTTTAGATATATCGAAGGACCCCTTTGTCAATTTACAACGTAATTGCCCTTCTCTTCAGAATTGCCATAATGCTGCTAAACAAAATCAAGTGATCCAAAGGAAAAACTTTTCATATAAATTTGAATATATAAAAGGTATCTTGTACAAGTCAGTATTCAAATTAAATTCAGATGAGATAGACTATTCCATCTTAGTTGTTCCAAGTCAATGCAGAGAGACTGTTCTTAAAATGGCTCATGACCTGCCAGTGGCCGGACATTTCTCGCATCGTAAAACTTTAAATAAAATTAGGGAAAACTATTTTTGGCCTAAAATGTCCTCAGATGTCACTAACTATTGTAGATCGTGTAAAGTTTGCCAACTGTCATCCTCCCGAGGTACCAGGCGAGTACCTATGTTCAAAATGCCTATCTTTACGGTACCGTTTGAAAGAGTAGCTGTTGACATCGTTGGTCCTTTATCTCCACTATCATCTGGGGGACATTGATATATATTAACATTAGTTGATTATGCTTCGAGTTTCCCTGAAGCCGTTCCCTTAAAGACCATAACTACTACAGAGGTGGCTGAAGCCCTTTTGTCCATCTTCTCCAGAGTGGGCATCCTAAGAAATTTTGTCTGACCGTGGGACACAATTCACATCTGACTTAATGCAACATCTATACCAACTTCTGGGAGTGAAGCCTCTCTTCACCACACCCTATCATCCCAGCTGTAATGGGAGGATTGAGCGCCAGCATTCGATTCTCAAGTCCATTTTAAGGAAACTTTGCTCCCTTAAACCTAAGGAGTGGCATCGTTACCTACCCTGTGCTTTGTTTGCCATGAGGGAAGTTCCCAGTGACTATTTGGGGTTTTCACCTTTTGAACTTCTCTATGGTAGACAGGCCAGAGGCCCATTGTCCATCCTTTATTACTTATGGACTAATGAGGAGGTAAATGCTGAGGTTCAGTCTTCTTACCAGTTTCTCCTTGACCTTAGATCCAAACTTGAGGAGACCTCTGACTTAGTTTCGAAAAACCTAAGCTTGTCAGTGGACCAGTACAAAACCTATTTTGACTCCAAAAGTCAGAGAAGTTTTAAAGTAGGAGATGAAGTTCTGGTACTTTTGCCGATTAAGTCAAATAAATTATTAGTAGCATGGAAAGGTCCATATAAGGTATTAAAAATTTGTGGGAAAGTTGATTACCTCATAGAAGTCAAGGGGAAACCTAAGCTTTATCATATCAACATCCTTAAAAGAAATATTAACGAAGAAATTCAGTTAACTGCCTTAACAACTTTGACTTAGTTTTTCCACACGAACTTGATAAGACAACTGAAGAATGTAAGGTGTGCATAATTGACACCTCTAACTTAGACTATGATGAAGAACTACATGACTTGGTGACTCTTGACCACTCGGATGCAACCAACATTAATATTAATGAATCTTTGGATGATCATAAGAGACATGAACTACTTCAATGTGTGAGTAACTTTAAAGACGTCTTTACTGATATTCCAGGTGTTACCTCCACGGTAGTCCATAAGATTGACTTATTGACGGACAATCCCATCAAACGGAAATTATACCCCGTTCCAGTTCACCTTAGGGATGCATTTAACCGAGAGGTAGACAAATTATTAAAACTAAAGATCATTGAACCTTCAGTATCTTCATATTGTTCACCAGTAGTCATGGTTAAGAAGGAGGATAATTCATATAGACTTGCTATTGACTTCAGAGGCCTTAATGCTATAACTCAGTGGGATGCTGAGCCTATGCCCTTAATAGATAGTGATCTACACAAATTTTATGACTCTTCCTTCTTTTCAGAGATTGATATTGCACAGGCATATCATAAAGTAATGTTAGATCCTTCTTCTAAGCAGTACACCACTTTTCCTTCACACCAAGGACTGATGCAGTATAGAACTATGCCCTTCGGTTTGGTAACTGCCTGTGCTACCTACGTGAGACTGATGAGAAAGGTCTTGGGTAATATGCCAAATGTTTCAGTTATTTGATAACATTTACGTAATGACATCCACATGGGGCGAACATATCCAGACATTAACATCAGTTTTGCGTAGGTTACGCTCACATGGCCTCACTGCCATGCCGAAGAAATGCTTCCTTGGGTATAACAAGATTAGATATCTTGGACTGATACGTTTTAATAACTCTCTGCAGCCTCTCCCCAGTAAGATTAAAGCTTTATTAGAATTTAAATTCCCCAAAACCAAGAAGCTCATGCGTAGCTTTCTTGGTTCTGTAAATTTTTATGCACGGTTTATCCCGAATCTTGCTGATCTTACAGGCATCTTATCGGACTTCCTTAAAAAGTCTGTGAAGGAACCTCTTGAACTTTCCGACGTAGCTCGGGAAAAGTTTAAAGAGATTAATTAAAAATATCTTTTCGAAAGACCCTATACTTAAGATTCCAGATATTAATAAAACATTTTGTTTGAGAACTGATGCCTCCAATACTGGCTTAGGTGCGGTGTTACTACAATACCATGATGGTACTCCCTTCCCTGTATGCTTCCTAAGCCGGAAACTCCTTCCTGCAGAAACAAAATACTCCACAATAGAAAAGGAATGTTTAGCCCTTGTGTGGGGTATCTCCAAACTTAAATTTTATTTGCTGGGAAAAGAATTTATTTTAGAAACTGACCACAAACCTTTGATATACCTAGAAACTTTTAAGGGAACCAACAGTTGCCTCTTGAGGTGGACATTGGCACTCCAGGCTTTTAAGTTCCATATTGTGTATATCAATGGTTCATCCAATTATTTCTCTGACTGGTTAAGTCGTGACAGTCAGTAGATTTGTTGCCTTACGCGACTTCCACATGTTAGAACTTTTTCCTCGCCTATTCTTCTTATACTCCTTGACTATAAGTCTTGGTATGGGGGAGTGTGAGGGAAAAGTTCAATAGATAGGAGTACACATGTGCAACATCTGGGTATCTTTATTGTAGACGTTTCGCCATCCAGTGGCTTTATCAATACAAATTCTAGGACATAACTTGAAGACAGTAGAACTATGTACAGAAGATAAGGTAATCAGTCCCTCAACCTAGGAGTAGGTGCGAAGAGCACCATAGGTGCTCTTTGCACCTACTCCTAGGTTGAGGGACTGATTACCTCATCTTCTGTACATGGTTCTACTGTCTTCAAGTTATGTCCTAGAATTTGTATTCATAAGGCCACTGGATGGCGAAACGTCTACAATAAAGATACCCAGATGTTGCACATGTGTCTTAATCTCATTTTGTCGGTATTGTATACCATTCGTACACAGATAGGAGTAGAGAGGGTATATATATATATATATATTAACAATAATTTCATTGCCGGCTACTCGTTAAGGTAGGGTCAGTCAAGCTCCCGTTTTTCCCGCCTTTTCTCCCCCTCCCTGAAAGTGATAGTTTGACTGCCGGCTGCTTGTTAAGGTAGGGTTAGTCTAGCTCCCGCTATCCCTTCCCCTCCCTCTTCCCCCCCCCCCCGGAGGTGACGTGTGGGGCTCTGGTCAAACAGTAAATCACTAGACTCACAGCTCCCAACTCTACTGTAAGTACATGCCTGCCTTGTATTCTAGTGGATTTATTGGTTGAAAGCTTCACTTTTGATCAATAATAAACTTAGTCTTTTCAGCCTTGCTCTATGTTGACTGTTGTAATAATCACCACATCTTTTAAGTATCATACTTGCCATGGAGAGTGATTATTTAAGCAGTGGGTAACCTGTCTATCTTTCCAGCTTCGATGTCAGAGAGGGTCACCTGGCAATCAACGAGCAGAAATTATGGAGAAGGACTAACGTCCAGAGACTTCGCCAATTTGATCTCACTACCTGTGCACCTGTATGAAATTGCAGGACGTAACTCCACAGCATTGCAGCGGTAAAGAACCTGCTTTCCTGTCATCGGAATATTATACTCACTGGTATACTGTGAAGAACTAGCCAGTGGATGGTCACCAACACCTGCGAACCCCCCCCCCACATCAGCAACGGCTACGATTTCAACAAGCAGTGTCACCAACACCAGACACCCAATTAAATTAGCATTGAATTCAGTTATCATTTATATTTTTCATTTTTCATTTTCTTTAATGTAGGATTAATATTTCATATTTAAGTGTTTTACATTTTATATTTTCTATATAATAAAGTGTTTGTTTGTCTGTTATTATTTCTTTTTCTATTCACTAATTTTCCTGAGGAGGAGCCAGCCTGGGTAATACTGACTGAAGTTGTTACAGGGCTGAGTAAGCCTTCACAGTCAAGCACTTCAAGAAATTAGAGAAAGTGCAAAGGTTTGCAACAAGACTAGTCCCAGAGCTACGGGGATTGTCCTACGAAGAAAGGTTGAGGGAAATCTGCCTGACGACACTGGAGGACAGGAGGGTCAGGGAAGACATGATAACGACATATAAAATACTGTGCGGAATAGACAAGGTGGACAAAGACCGGATGTTCCAGAGAAGGGACACAGACACAAGAGGTTACAATTGGAAGTTGAAGACTCAGATGAATCAAAGGGATGTTAGGAAGTATTTCTTCAGTCATAGAGTAGTCAGGCCGTGGAATAGCCTAGAAAGTGACGTAGTGGTGGTGGGAACCATACATAGTTTTAAGGCGAGGTATGATAGAGCTAATGGGGCAGGGAGAGAGAGGACATAGTAGCAATCAGCGAAGAGGTGGGGCCAGGAGCTGTGACTCGACCCCTGCAACCACAAATAGGTGAGTACAAATAGGTGAGCACACACGCACACACACACACACACGCGCGCACACACACACACACACACACACACACACACACACACACACACACACACACACATGGTAATGCATTATTTACAGCTAGCAAAGTCAGGGTATTTCTCCAGAATGGTCTGTAATATACCACTGTGGATAAAATACTTTGCCATTTCTTGAACATTTCTGAGTGAGTTGTTTCTAAAATCATTAATTTGATCACAGTCCAGTACATAATGACGCAAAGGTGTGACAATAGTCCATCTGGCAAAGTTTACATTTCATTTGGTCTACATCTGGTGGTGGTGATTTAACCTGCCATAGATACTTGTAACCCAGCCGGAGCCGGGCAGTAGTGACATCCAAGAGTCTGCTTATCTTGTTGGATGCACCATAGACATGTGGCTCCTCCTGCATGATAGAATGATGATAGATGCACTGACTTGTGTCAATCTCCCTAAGTCTTAAGTCAATAAAGTTCATTTGAAGTTCTTTTCTTATTATTGTCCTCTTCATCGTTTCTAATTATTGTCCTCTTCAAGGGGGGTTCCAGGGGCGTGTAAGAGGCTCAATGAAGTCTCTGAGGAATTAGACCTTGTCGGTCTTCTTCCTCAGACCGAACCTAATTACCCCCCAATCTCCCCTCCCTCTTCCCATCCTCCCATCCTCCCCTTTTTCCTTTCACTCTCTCCCACTCCCTCCCTTTTGGCCTTCTCTTTTTGTCCTTTGGGATTTCTCCCACAGGCGCGCTAGTTCTAGGTAGGGGAAAGGATACCGGGGTCCCATTCCCATTCCGTTGAGGTTTCTTAGAGGGTGGCGTAGTTTGCCGTGGAATCTGGTTCGCCTGGGGATGTCCCGATCCCTCTCACGGTATCCACCGGAGTCAGCTCTGGGTGGCTTTCGGGCGACGAGTGTATCTCTGGAAGCCACCTTTCGGATTCCGGGGGTGGTGGCTGAGGAGGTATAGCTTTGTGGCGGATATCCAGCCGCCCTCTCTTTTGTCACCGATGTAGCTCGGCAGATGTGAGGTTTGCTATCCCGATTGTTATGTTTACTAGCATGATGGGTAGGGTTTGGCACGGTTCCAGCTGCATTGCTCTACTTTGCGGTGCTGAGTCCTCTTGGGCGCGGAGGGGATTTTCTGGGCCCTTTCATTCCATCCTACTTAAACAAGATGGGTTCTACACAGATGAAAGAAGGAAATGGAGTGAGCTACTCAAGTCCCAATATGATCAGTTTTTAGCAAGCCGCTAACCAGCTGAGAGTCGAAGATCTCAAAATGAAATTTTGTATGAGAGAGCCACAAAATTTGATTAAACACAAGCCTATCGATGTTATCCTGACGCCAAATGACTTCGAACAGGCGATAAATGACATGCATGCACTTTGCCCCAGGGCCAGACTCAAGGAACTCTGTGTTCATCAAGGAAACTGCAAGAAGCACCCTATCCGAGCCTTTTCCTTCCGATGGGTGGGAGCATGGCACACGGGGGTGCGTCCCTCAGTTACTAAAAACAGCAGACATAGCCCCACTCCACAAAGGGGGCAGTTTTAAAGCAACAGCAAAGAACTACAGACCAATAGCAATAACATCCCTTATCATGAAAAATCTTTGAAGGGTCCTAAGCAAAGCAAGATCACCCCCATCTAGAACCCATCAGTACACAAACCAGGGCAACATGGGTTTTAGAACAGGTCGTCCTGTCTGTCTCAGCTACTGGATCACTACGACAAGGTCCTAAATGCACTAGAAGACAAAAAAGAATTGCAGTTGTAATTTATACAGACTTTGCAAAAGCTTCGACAATGTGTGACCATGGCGGTTAATAGCGGCCACAAAAATGTGCGCTAAAGGATATAACAGGGAAAAGTCGGTCGATGGATCTATAATTCCTCACTACAGAACACACAGAGTAGG
The DNA here is from genome assembly GCF_026875155.1 of Cherax quadricarinatus. Taxonomy (NCBI): domain Eukaryota; kingdom Metazoa; phylum Arthropoda; class Malacostraca; order Decapoda; family Parastacidae; genus Cherax; species Cherax quadricarinatus. The sequence continues at coordinate 34,082,136 of NC_069457.1, read as the reverse complement.
TCGTCTAAAGAGTAAAGTGCGAGGCAGCTACGGTGAAAGCTCTGTTCCACATGGCACAGTAATAGCTCCCATCTTGTTCCTCATCTCATATCCGACATAGACAAGGATGTCAGCCACAGCTCCGTGTCTTCCTTTGCAGATGGGACACCGAATCTGCATGACTGTGCTTCATTGCGACACTGCAAGGCTCCAGGCGGACATCAACCAAATCTTTCAGTGGGCTGCAGTAACAATTTGAAATTTCAACGATGAGAAATTTTCAATTACTCAGTATGGTAAACATGTGGAAATTAAATCTCATCAGAGTACAAACAAAAAATTCTGGCCACGAAATAGAGCGAAACACCCACGTCAAAGACTGGGAGTGATTATGTCGGAGCGATCTCACCTTCATGGGGACCATAAAATTGTATCAATCGCTCTGCTAGAAAAATGACAGGATGGATTAATGGAACTCTCAAAACTTGGAGGCCAATTAGGTTTTTCGCAAGGCATTGACAGTCTGTCACGTCATTGTTAAGGATACTATCCAGTGCCGTCTCATCGAAGGATATGTGTGATAATTCTGCCCCGGAACTGATACATGCACGCCATACATAACGCCAAATCACCTTGCTACCAGTAGTGCTACAGATAGCGAGTCGAACCCTACTTGCCGACCCTACAGAACACATCGTCTACCGCGACACCCACTCCACGAGCTACTGACTTACTCAGCGGCCCCCCCCGCTCCGACATTCGGAGATAAAAACACACACCTCAATTATACTGGGATGCGATTGTGGTTTATAAACCTGTTTTTACATGGAAACCGCAGGAGGGAGAGATACTTGATTATATACACCTGGAAATAAAATTCCTAGAGGGACTAGATACCCGAAATTGCACACGAAAAATCATCTCTACGAAAGCAAAAGGACGTGGCTAGACGATTGCACATCCACCCAATGAAAAGCATGGGGTGTCACTATCACGTTAAGAGCCATACAATAAGTGTCAGGGGCCCGAAGGACTGTTCAACTGCCTCTCAGCACAATCAAGGGGGATTTATCTAACAGACCCCTTGGCAGTCTTCAAGCTGGACTGGACAAGCACCTAAAGTCAGTTCTGTCAGCCGGGCTGTGGCTCGACATTGGTTTGCGTGCCTCCAGCAGCAACAGCCTGGTTGATCAGGCGCTGATCCACCAGGAGGCTGTCACAGGACGGGCCGCGGGGGGGGTTGACCCCGGAAACTCTCTCCAGGTTAAACTCCAGGTATCCCTCCCCGGTCCCCCCTTTTTTGTTCTTTTTTTTATTTTTCTTTTCTTTTCTTTTTTTTCTTCAAAAACAAAAAGAAAAGTAACTAACCATGGGCAGCCTAGTCCAGAACCTGGTACCCCCGGGGCACCCCTTCTTGATACGCTCCCCGTTCTGACCCCCGCTCCTGTCTTTGGACCCACTCTCAGACACTCCTTATACCTCTGTACCTATTGCCGGTAGCGTTTCCTCACCCGCTTCAGGTACTGAGGCCTCGACTGACTCCTTTCGATTTATCGGACCTCGCTCTCTCTGACTATTGCTTCCGGCCTCTCCCTCTAAGTGCGGCAATTTTCAAAATCGCCGACCCGTTCCACGTCGGGGAACAACTCTGGTCACCCGCCTCTAAACGCGACGACAACTACTGCTGGTGATACTTCTCCCCTTCTCGTTCTTCTCAGAAACCCGATCGACCACGTCTTCACTACCTTTCCACGCTCAGTTTCAGACTGAACAATGACTATATTCTTCACTTTACGGACCAAACTTCCTCTAATGCCTATCTTTCATTGACCATAGTATGGCAAGGCACTCCTAGCCATGTTGGTAAAAGATATTTCTTGTCATGCTCTTAAGGAGCGGTTTACGTGCATCATTACCGTACAGAATTGCTACCCAGGCGCATGAGCTTTCTCGTCTTTCCCATATCGATACTGTTCTGTAACTATTGAAAAGCATCATTCCCTCAATTTCTTGTAGTGGGTACCGATCATTCTGCCCCTTACCATAGCTTTTCAACACATTTTCCAGACATGTGGCATCTGACATTCTTGAACAGCTGGAACTTCCTTGATCTCCCAATCTCAAGGTAGACACTTTACATGCTTCTGCCGTGGGACCGTGAGACGATACCCTAGCTATGAGGCTCGTTTTACTTTTGACAGCCGAGAACTCCATTCCTCAGTTTTATATAGCAGGACATCGGTTTACAAGTTTCAGAAGGTGATCCCTACACCACAACTGTGTAGAAAATTGCTGGCGATTTGGCCATCAGCGAAATATTGCAGATCTATACGCCGAATGCCCAGGAATGCCAGTCGTTCTGTGGTGCCGTTGACCATTCTAAGTAGTCTGCAATCGATCTCCCTTTGTTTAACTGTCATGAGGTCACCCTTCGTACTCTCGCCGTTGTCAGGTTCTATTTAAACGGAGCGGGAATCCGTTACTCAAAGAGACAGGAAGGTCTCCCTTATGCCATGGCAGTTTCTTTCATCTCCGCCTCCAAGGGTGACTCCCACGTGTTTCTTATTCCCGTGTTTCAAAACGTCCCCCCATTTGGTATCCAATCTTCTACACACCACTCTGTGGGTTACCTCTCCCATAATCACTCCTGTTATCTATTCCTTTTGCTGTCCCGGCCCAGGACGTCCCTACTTCAATGCCTCAGTCTAATTAGCTTCTTGAGTTTTAGACCGTTCTCTCTCACAAGCCTCAGTATCGACGAGACCTAGTTACGACACCTCCCAATCGTTCCCTCTCTACTTCTCAAAAGTCAAAAAAGGGTCCGCTTAACACCTCATACCCATCTTCCACATCCCTCATTTACCCTCCCTGTCTCTGTCCCTGGTTCTTCCCCTTCGCGTGGCTCAGTTACAAGGTGTGAGGTCACCTCCTCCTCGTACTGTACCTACCTCCCCTGTTCCTCCCAAGTTTCTTCCTCTTCTGCACCTCCCAGGTTCCTGCTCTTCTGTCCACTGCCACGAGTTCTCCAGTTCCCTCCACCTTTCGCTCCCCCCCTACCTTGTGTACAGTCAAATACTGTTCCAATCTTTACTCATCCTCCCCCTACCATTCCCAATATTGTCTCCCATACGACACTCTGAATTCCAAAACACTTGACAGCAATCTCTGAATATATTGCAGAGACCCAAACCTTCAATGGACACTGGATCCACCTTCGTCTTTCTCTCTCCTCTGCTCCATATGCGCAACCCTCCTTTTTCTACGCGCACCGTTCTTCGCTGCTTGAACGTTTTCCACGCCTCCGCCTGTGGGACTTTTCTTACCCTTCTAGTCCGTTAGGAAACCCTTACGGTGGATTTCACGTATCTTTTTCATTGCCAATCATGCCTTTTTAACCAGTGGAATATCGCGGGCCTCAGGGGTAAACGGGGTGAGCTTAAGTTTGTAAACTCTCCCAGATGCCCCTGTGGTGTTTGCTTACAGGAACAAAATTAACTCTGCTGTTATTTCTACATCTCAGGCTATAATTTATTCGTATTCTTCAGATCCTTTTCTGATGGGTCCCTTTGACATGAAAGTTGCCCTTCTTCTCCGCATGATATTCGTACCCATTCAGCTATTTGTTTCCTACTTTCCTCTGCATTAAACGCAGACCCGTTCCACTTACATAGGTGGTATACGCTCTGTTCTTTATATCTCTCTCCTTCTTGGGCATTATTCTATTCGGATTTGCATTCCTTGTTTCCGTCAGTACCGCCACCGATTCTGTTACTTGTTGTTTTTAATGCCCATTTTCCTCTGGGGGGGGGTTTCAACTGTGGTTCTCGTGGAATTCACGTTAGAGGCTTTTCTTGCCACCCACCCCCCCTTGTTTTAAATACAGGTACTCACACCCATTTTGATCTCGGACTCTTCTCTCTCGTGCATCGTTCTTCTCCAGTCTGCTCTTCTCCGCACGCATTAGACTTCACTTGGTCTGTTTTCTCCCGGACTTACATGACAGTGTTCATTTCCAATCATTCTTACTTCCTTCATATTTCGCCACCTCCTTCGCACCCCTCGCGGCAATTTAAGCGGGCAAATTGCAACCTTACTCAACCTAACTGTTTTTAAAGAGGTTCCTTATTCGTCCTCCATCGTGAGCTTTTACACTCTTCTAGTCCTCCGTTTTTCACGCAGCTTCTCATTCTATACCCCAAAACTTCGGGCAGGCATTCTCAGAAATGCGTGCTTGGTGGTCTCGGCTTAGTGCTCGTGCAGTACGTTTGAAACGCGCTGCATGGGGCAGGTTCCGGTACATTAGAATCAGAGCGTCTCCTTGATTTTAAAAGAAGCGTGCGATTGCTCGCCGTGTCATCGTGATGATAACGCACTTGCTGGCGAGCTTATGTCTCTCCATCACCTCTGCTTCCTTATGAGTGCTGTCTGGAAAAAAGTACGAAAACTGAGTGGTAAATATTCTCCTGGACCCGGCTCTGTTCTGCAGGTTGTGTATTGATATAGCAAACCCACTAGATGTATGCTGCCTGTTTGAAATTGGCAATCATCTGGTCCGTATCTCTAAGGGACTCCATCTATGCCCCTCATTTCTTCCGCTATAAGTCTGCTGAGAGTTC
>NC_069457.1:34030041-34072541 GCF_026875155.1 Cherax quadricarinatus | reverse complement strand
GACACTCCTGATGCCCTGTACCTCTTGCTGGTGCTTTTTCCTCACCCGCTTCAGGTACCGGGCTTCGACTGACTCCTTCGATTTGTCTGAACTCCGTTTCCCTTTTGGGACTATACTTCCGGCTTCTCCCTCTACGGTAGGGCAATTTTCGAAGCGCCCGCCCATTTCATGCCGGACCAACTCCGGTCCACTCCTAAACGCCAACGTCAATTCCTGATGATGCTCCTTCGTTACCTTCCCATTCTACCCCGGAAAAGACCGACACGTCAAGCACTCCCTCTCCATGCTCAGTTTGGGACCACACAATGACTAAATTCTTTACTTTAAGCCCAACTTCTTCTTCTGCCTACCTTTCTGACCATAGTATTGGGCAAAGCGCTCCTGCGTCATGTTGGCAGAGATATTTCATTTCATGCTCTCAAGAGCGGTAGCACATCGTCACTGTCCAGAATGCTCCCCAAAAGCTCATGATCTTTCTCTCCTTTCGAATTATCGATACTACTCCATCATATGAAAACATTTTCTCTTCAATTCTTGAGTGGACTGGTATTCTCCCCCATACCATAGCCAACAGAATTTCCAGTCATGTGGCAAGACATTTTTGAACAGCTGGAACTCCAGGATCCCCAATCCTCAAGTAGACACTTATGTCCTTCCTGGGGGCGGAGACGTTACCCTGCAATGTGGCTCGTTTAAACTTTGGACAGCCGAGAACTCCCGTCCTTGAATGTCGCGGACATCGGTTACAAGTTCGAAAGGTGATACCTACACCGCAAACAAATGTAGAAATTGCTGGCGTTTGGTCCCCCAGCGAAATATTGCAGATTCATCCCGAAAGCCCATCTGGTCCGAACGACCATTCTTTTACTCTTGCAGTCACCTCCATTTTGCCTAATTGAAATTTGAAGCTCACCTTTGTACCCCCGCGTTGCCAGGTCTACTTAATGAACGTGAAATCCGTTCCCTCAAGAGGCAAAGTCTCCCTTATGCTATGGCATGTTACTCATCTCCGCCTCCAAGGGAGACTAACCCGTGTTTCTTATTCTCGTGTTTCCAAAGTCCCCCACTTCTGGGGTCCCATCTTCGCAGCCTCCTCTGTTTTTACCCCTTCCCATAGCCACTCGGCATCTAACCCTTTTTGCTGTCCTTGGCTCTGACGTTCCCGACTACAACTCAGTCTGTTCTACATCTCGCGTCTCTCACAAGCCCAGTATCGACAAGACTCGTACGAACCTAATACCAATCGCCCTCTCTCGAAGTCCAAAAATCCACTTGCTCAAATTTCTTGTCCTTCTTCCCTTCTTCCACCTCCCACTTACCTTTCAGTCTCTGTACCTGTTCTTCCCCCCCTTTTGGCTCTATTACAAGTGTGGAGATTCACCCTCCTCCCGTACTATGCCTTCCACCCCCGTCCCCTCCCAAGTTTCTCCCTCTTCTGCCACCTCCCAGGTTTCGCCTCTTCTGCCCCCCCCACACTTCATCTCCAGTCCCTTACACTTTTCCCTCCCCCTCTACTTTGGTACAGTCCATTACTGTCCCAATCTTTACTCACCCTCCTCCTCCTATCTCCAATATGGTCCCCCCCATAAAATCTTTGAATTTTCAGAAACACTTGAAGCCATTTCAAAATTTATATTGGCAGAGACTAAACCTTCAATGGACACTGATTCACTTCCTGTTCCTTCTCTTCCCTCTCCTCCATCTTCACAACCCCATTCTTCGCAACGCTCCTTCCTTCACTACTTGAACGTTTTTCCAATGCCCCACACGTTGACTTTTCTAACCCCTCTAGTCCGTAGGTCCCTTTTACCTACAGATTCCTGGTATTTTCTTCATCGCCAATCATTGCCTATTTACAGTGGAATATCCGCGGCCTCAGGGGTAATCGGGGTTAGCTTCAGATGTTGCTTTCCAGGTTTTCCCCTGTTGGTGCTTGCTTACAAGAACCAAAATTACACTCGGCTGTTTTCCAACCTATCTCAGGCTATAATTTATTGTATTCTTCGGATCCTTTCTCAGATGGGACCTTTAATGAAAGTGCCCTTCTTCTATGCAATGATATTCCGTACTGTCAACTATTTGTCCATACCTCGCTGCATTACACTGCAGCCCGTATCCACTTGAATAAGTGGTTTACAATATGTTTTTATATCTCTTTCCTTCTCGAGCATTTTCTATCCCAGACTTGCCCTTTCTTGTTTCACCCTTTTACCACCACCACTTCTGTTACTTGGTGTTTTTTAATGCCCACCATTTCCTCTGGGGGGGTCTCATTGTGACTCACTTGGCATTCATTGGAGGCTTTTCTCGCCTCTCACCCGCTCCATGTTTTAAATCGGTACTCCCACCCATTTTGATCCTCGTACTCATACTCTCTCTTGCATCGATCTATCAGTCTGCTCTTCCTCCACTGCACTAGACTTCACTGGTCTGTTCTACCAGACTTACATGACGCGATCATTTTCCGATCATTCTTACTTCTCCTTCCTATTCACCACCTTTCCGTAGCTCTCGCTGGCAATTTGATCGGGCAAATTGGGATCTTTACTCACACCTCACTGCTTTAGTGAGGTTCCTTCTTCATCCCCATTGATGAGCTCCTACACATCTTCTCGACATCAGTTTATACCGCAGCTTCTCATTCTATACCCCAAACCTCAGGCAGGCTTCTCAGAAGTGCGTGCCTTGGTGGTCTCCTGCTTGTGCTCGTGCAGTTACGTTTGAAACGTGCTGCATGGGGCAGGTACCGGTACAATAGAACCGCTGAAAAGACTTGTTGATTTTAAGCAGAAGCTGCGATCGCTCGCCGTGTCATCCGCGAAAGCTAAACGCACTTGTTGGCGAGACTATGTTTCCACCATCACCTCTGCTTCTTCTATGAGTGCAGTCTGGAAAAAAAGTGAGGAAATTGAGTGGTAAATACTCTCCTGACCCGGCCCTGTTCACGGGTCACTGGTGTTGATGTAGCAAACCCTCTCGACGTTGCCATTGAACTTGGCACACATCTGGTCCGTATTTCCCGAGGGCTCCATCTATGCCCCTCGTTTCTTTCCTCAAAGTCTGCCAGAGAGTTATACCCTTGGACTTTTCTTCTCTCAGAGAAAACAGTATAAGTGCCTTTTACACTTCAAGAACTGGAGGCAACGCTCTCAGCTTGCCGATCATCGGCCCGCTGGGCCTGACGACATTCAATTCGTATGTTACAACATTTACATCGGTCAGCCCTTGTGTCCTCTTACACCTCTTCAATTCTTATTTGGGCACAAGGGTTCTTCCCCAGCTGTGGAAATCTGCCATGTTTTTCCCTTTCCGCAAACCGGGTACTACAGGACATGATGCCTCCCACTATCGCCCCATCGCTCTTACTAGTGCAGTTTGCAAAGTGATGGAACGCCTTGTAAATCGACGTTTATTGTGGTATTTAGAGACTCACAACAGTCTCTCCGCTATCAATATGGGTTTCGTAAGGGTCGTTCTACCCTAAACCCCCCCACTACGCTTGGATACGTATGTTCGTAATGCCTTTGCAAATAATCACTCAGCTATTGCCATATTTTTTGACCTTGAGAAGGCAATGACACAACTTGGAGGTATAATATTTTGGCCCCAGCCTTCCTTAGGCCTCCAAGGGAATCTCCATCCCTTTCCCTTAGAAACTTTTTTTAACTGACAGACATTCCGTGTTCGAGTCAATAATGTTCTTTCCCGGACTTCGTCCAAGCTGAAGGTGTCCCTCAGGGATGTGTTCTAAGCACAACACTTTTTCTCCTTGCTAAAAAATGATTTGGCCTCTGTTCTTCCACCCAATATTTGGTCATCACTCTATGTTGATGACTTCGCTATTGCTTGTGCAGGCGCTGACTTTCAAACCCTTATTGCAGTTTCTCTCCAGCATGGCGGTCGACCGTGTTTTTCCCCTTGGGGCCACCACCATGGGTTTAAATTTTCAAGTACCAAAACTCACCAAATTTTCTTTCACTAGACGCTTGTTCTCCCAAACATCCTTTGTATCTCTATTGGGTCCCGTATCCCCGAACGTGATACAGTCAGGTTTCTAGGCCTTCTCTTTGACCGTCGGTTATCCTGGAAACCTCACATTACCTCTTGAAGGCAATTGTCACAGCCGGCTAAAAACCTTCTAAAACCCTTGCTCATCTTTCCTGGGGAGCTGATTGTCGAACTCTGGGTTCGGGCCCACATTCAGCCCCTTTTTATCGAAACTCGATTATGGTGACCATATTTATTCCGCGCCTCTCCTGCTACCTCTCTAGCCTTAACTCTATCCATCACCAAGGGTTACGTTTGTGCCTTGGTGCTTTTCGCTCTTCCCTGTTGAAGCCTCTATACAGAAGCAAATGTTCCATCCTTGTCTGATCGGTGATGCCCATTGCCTTCGCTACTATACGCTCTCACGATCTACACAATCCTTCCATTTATAGAATGGTCACCGATATTAGTAGACATTCTTTATTCGTTCGCCGCCCCTGTTTGCTCCGTCCCTTTTCTCTTGCCTGCATTCACTCTTGTTTCCCTTCAGTTACCCCCTTATATGTTCATGTAGATCTCACTTTTCCCTACCCCCCTGGGAAGTTCCAGCGTTCGGGGCTGTTCTTTTTCACTCCCTTGCTCGAAAGCTCAACTTTCCTACGGTGGGTTCCCGCTCTCTTTTTCTTGATCACTTCCACTCCCATTCTCATGCCACCGCTGGTACAAAAGATGGCTCTAAGTCTTCAGACGGCGTCGGGTTCGCAGCAGTGTTTCCGGACAGCGTCGTACGGGCATTTACTATCTTCAGCTAGCATTTTTACTGCTGAATGTATGCCATTCTGCAGCACTTATTCATATCGCATCTATGCCCTGTTCATCATTTGTAGTAGTCCCCAAAACTCCCTTAGTGCTCTACGGCTATACGAAAATTTGATACATCTCATCCCCTAGTTCTCCTATCCAAACTTTGGCTACGCCGTATCTCTACCAAAAATAAAGATATTGTTTTTTGTTGGGTCCCTGGTCATGTCCCACGTACAGGGCAATGAACAGGCAGACACTGCTGCGCGGTCAGCAGTACATGACCTACCAATTTCCTATCGAGGTGTTCCATTTCTGGACTATTTTGCTGCAATAGCTACCCACCTTCCACCCGTTGGCAACAACGTTGGCCAACTTGCTCGGTAACAAACTTCATTCTATTAAAAACCCAGCATAGGTTACGGCCGTCTTCTTGTCATCAGTGCCGAGGTTGGGAGACCACTCTCTCCCGCCTTCGCATTGGCCACACTCGTCTTACTCATGGGTATCTCATGGGGAGGCACCCTGTTCCTCTCTGTGAGCAGTGTCAAGTTCCAGTATCGATTAGCCACATTCTGTTAGACTGCCCTCTCTATCAACGAGCACGCAGAATTTACCTCCAACGTCGTCTTCGTTCACTACTCTCTCTTTACCTTCCCTTCTTGCTGATGGACCCTCCTTTAATCCTGACTCTCTCATTGACTTCTTGACAACGACTGATTTACTCCACAAACTCTGATGATACTTTTCGCACTCCCCTCAGCCCTTTCTAGTTCAGTCTCTTGCTGCCCTTTACCCTTTCACCATCCACTGCCCCGCTGTTATCCGTAACCTATTACTCATCCATCTCCCTTTTGCCACCTGATGCCCTCGCTTCCTTCCTGCCCTGCAGCGCTGTATAGTCCTTGTGGCTTAGCGCTTCTTTTTGATTATAATAATAATAATCAATATACCAGCCATATCCCACTGAGGTGGGGTGGCCCAAAAGAAAAAACGAAAGTTTCTCCTTTTAAATTTAGTAATTTATACATTAGAAGGGGTTACTAGCCCCTTGCTCCTCACATTTTAGCCGCCTCTTACAATATACATGGGGATAAGAGGAAATGAACAAGAACTATTTAGAAAATTGAAGAAAACCCAGAGGGGTATGTATATATATGCTTGCACATATATGTGTAGTGTGACCTAAGTGTAAGTAGAAGTAGCAAGATGTACCTGAAATCTTGCATGTTTATGAGACAGAGAAAAGGACACCAGCAATCCTACAATTGTGTAAAACAATTACAGGCTTTTGTTTTACACTCACTTGGCAGGATGGTAGTACCTCCCTGGGCAGTTGCTGTCTACCAACCTACTACTTATAAGATACACACCACACACACACACACACACACACACACACAAATATAACTAAATAATAAATATAAATATATATATATATATATATATATAATATATATATATATATATATATATTATATATATATACACTTACCATCCGACTTACAACCTGCTCGACATACATCCACTCAACTTATGACCGTGCATCTGGTGTGCATCAGCTGGCCCAGCCCAGCTGATGCACACCACTGTACAATATTTGACAATACTCGCAGCGGCAATGCGTCATGCAGGCAGCATCAGTTTGAGTAACCCTGTCCTATCAGCAGCATCATACTGTATTAACTGTACTAACTTGACAGTAAATTTCACCATGGCCCCTAAGATGAAGTCTGAATCTTGCACTGGAAATTGTGGCAAGAAAGGCTCTTACTCTCGAACTCTCTATTTGTTTTCACTGTTGCACATAAACCTGTCTATATCTGTCTGCCTGTATATCTGTCTGTATGTCTGTCTACTAGTGTGTCTGTCTTTGTCTACCTGTTTGTCTGTCTTTCTGTCTACCTGTGTGTTTATGTCTACCTGTGTGTCTTTATGTCTACCTGTGTGTCTGTCTTTCTGTCTACCTGTGTGTCTTTCTGTCTACCTATGTCTGTCTTTCTGTCTACCTGTGTGTCTTTCTGTCTACCTGTGTGTCTTAATGTCTACCTGTGTCTGTCTGTCTACCTGTGTGTCTGTCTTTCTGCCTGTGTGTCTGTCTTTCTGTCTACCTGTGTGTTTGTCTTTGTCTGCTTGTCTGTCTCAGAGCCACCCATTAAGAGTGTACTTGGTCTTGAAGATGCCATATTAGTAATGATAATAACAATAATAATCACTGAGGCACATTAAATGTGTATAAAACGTTAATATAGACATTTTGCTTAATCCATCTATGATTTTTTTTCAAAATTATATAATAAACATGCTCCATAACATATAAATTAACAAATATGAGATGTTTTTCTGGTCGGCTTGACAGTGAACAGGAACCGTTCCTGTCCGGGCTTGTAACAACAACAACAAACAACAGCAACAACATTTGTTTACAAAACTCGTGAACATTCTACATTCTCATTTCTCTCTCATTTATTCATTTAATCTTGTTTACTCACCTCTCAGTCTACATTAAAACTGTGGAAAATTTTTGATTTTCCGAAGCTATAGCGCCTAATAGGTGTTTAATGTGTCGATATGAGTCAAAAATGTATTTGACAATAGGGTAGAACCAAGAGTTCCCTTTGCGCATGCGCGGATGTGCGGGGGTATAGGGGGACTCGGGCCATGGGGCAGGCGGGAGTGTTTTGAATGTGGTGAGGAGGCTGGGAAAGCATGGAACCACGAAATTGGCATTCACGGCAGCCTAAGGATTAATATAGGCCTCATTTCATAATAGGAAGTGTCGTAACTGTTCCTGGTGAAGAGTGAGGGAACGTGATTTACGGGACCACCGTAAAAGGGTGGTAAATTAGTGAATAATGGTTTGACGGGGTGTGACTGGTGCACGGCCATGGTGTGTGTCCAGGGGGAAATACCCGTGTGTTAATCTTCGCTCATCGGCCCTCAGATCTTAATGGAGTGACCTCTAATGTGTATAATAATTATGAGAGGTTAAATCGTCTTGTGAATGGTAATGTAATCAGTGATAATAACATTGAGTTAAGAGAATGCGGGATGTGAAATAGATCGCCCTGTTCCGAGTGAATGTGTGATTCGTACGAGGATAATGAAGCTTTATGGAATCACGACTTCTAAACCGGGACAAACGATGGATACCTCGTCCTGCTGGAATGAGAACCGTGTCGGTGTAGCAGAACATCGAAATGAGATGGTGAATGGAGGAAATAAGGAGTATCAATCACCCACAGTTAAGTAACCCTTCTAGTTATAGCAGACTGATACTGGCCAGTTAGGTATGTTGTAATTGGATAGGTTATGAGTGATCCAGCTACATCAAGTGACCACCAGAGAATATCTGGTAAGTGGAGAGATTATGTACAAGTGGTTTTCCTTGATGGATATATCCATGTGTAACCTACCCCCCCCTCTTCATTCAGTTACACTAATATAATCTATACAGTCCACAATTAATTAGTAGCACCGTACTTGTGGGTGCTATCCAATCCATACTGGTCTCGGATAGATATGGATAAGATTGTGAGGTCAAAGGAACCACTTGCCGCGACCAGGAGTGGTTAAGTTTTCTCACATGTCTACACGGGGTGACTACGGTAAACAATATGGTTGTCTCCCAATGAGTTTACTGGTATGTATATAATGTTGAGGTACATACAGGTAAGCACCCTAGAAAATTTTCCATAAAAACTACAGATATTTTAAGGTAAGTAATGAATGGACAGGATTATTATATTATAGCTTAATAATAATATTAATATTAGTACATATGTATTATTGTAATAATAATGATTATTAATAGTATTATTATTAATTTAGGGCACTGGAGCACAGATCCACTGTATAGCACTTTGTCTGGATTTTTTGGGTTATCCTAGGTAATTTATAATATGTATGATAACTTGACTTACGTGTACCAGTGAGAGAGAGAGAGAGAGAGAGAGAGAGAGAGAGAGAGAGAGATACAGAGAGAGAGAGAGAGATACAAAGAGACAGCCACATTCGGTCAGCCAGTCAGCCAACTACCCAGCGACCCACCCAGCCACCCACCCACCCACCATCCAGCCACCCACCCACCGATCATCCAGCTACCCACCCACCCATCCAGCCACCCACCAGCCACCACCCATCCAGCCACCCACCCATCCAGCCACCCACCCATCCAGCCACCCACCCATCCAGCCAGCCAACTGCCCACCCACCCATCCAGCCACCACCCAGCCACCCACCCATCCAGCCACCCACCCATCCAGCCACCCACCCACCCACCCACCCACCCATCCAGCCAGCCAACCACCCACCCATCCAGCCACCCACCCACCCATCCATCCAGCCACCCACCCACCCACCCATCCAGCCAGCCAACCACCCACCCATCCAGCCAGCGACCCACCCGGCCAACCACAGACCCGGCCACCCAGCCGGATACATATTACACACATTCCAGAGTTGTTTCTCTTTACTTAGGGTATAGGTTACACAACATTCTGGCAGGATGACACTACCAGTGGTATTCTCCCATTCCACTGTGTCGACAATACATAAAGATAATAGTAACATATGATACTGTATGCGATGTAAAATTTACAATACATATCACTACCATGTATACATTATAAACAGTACATAAATAATTAAAATACAACAATACAAGTAAATTTGGTAAAAAATTAAATAATGATTGTACATTACATTTCAGTATTATGTAGGTATTATATAGGAAAGTTTTGACATTATGCCCTACCCAATATGTCGGCAATTTTCAAAGGTTCGACTTAGGTCCATTTTGACTTACAAAATGGTTGGTCGGAACCAAGCTTGGTCGTAAGTCTACTGGTAGGTGTATATATATATATATATATATATATATATATATATAATATATATATATATATATATATATATTATATATATATATATAATATATATATATATATATATACATATATATATATATATAGAACATAAGAACATAAGAAAGGAGAACATCAGATTTATATACATCCATTACAATTCATATAACAAAACATTGCCCAACATTTAATAAGAAACAAGTGATTAATATCAAATAATATATATACTATATAATAAATTAAATACAGTAGACCCCCGGGATACCGTACGCATGAATACCCTAAATTCCCAAACCGAATCTTTCCTATTCCGCTCTAAAAAATTTAATCCTTCGCGGGTCCACCAAAATCCTCACCGACCTTGTTTCCCTTATAACCTCCTTTACATTTGCAGGCCTCCAGCCTCATATGTTCCCCCAAGTGGGATTGTTACCAAAAGCCTCATCGGTATCATCAAAGTATTACAATCAGAATTATTTAGTATTCGTGAAGTGTTTTCGTTTTATTCTGAAGAAAATGAGTGACCAATGGTGGCCTCCTAAGAAAAGCTTCTAGTTCAACCTCTGGCTTCTGGTTGAACTTCCGTAGAGATAAAATAGAATCATTGCTAATTACGTACGCTTAGGGTCATTGCTGTCTTGGTAAGGTTGTGTTACAAAAACCCCCAAATCCATCTCACAATTGTATGGCAAACAGAAACAATAAGGAGCTGTTATTGCCCCGGTTTAAACCTGTTTTTCTAAAACAGAGATCGCCCAAATATGGAAGTTGAAACTCTTTATTGGTGTTGAAAAAAAAACTGGGAGTAGATTGGTAGGACAGCAAAAGGCAGGAAGTGCATCAGGCCAAATTTAAGTAAAACAATGCCCCGCAATTGATGATGTAGGATTTAGGCCTGCTGGGCTCGTTATGAAGATTTTAAGTACGCGTAATGTCTACTACACTGTGATAAAATACATGGTCAGGCCCGCCAGACGGGGACCAAAAAGAAGCTCCCAAAAAATATTTGCATATAAATTTTACTCACTCAACACATAGTCCAGTGAAAGGCTGAAACCTGTACAAGTGTTAAAAGTACAATCATCTGTTTGGAAGAAAATGCCAACAACCACATTACTCAGAAGGAAAAGGCACTCCCAGGGAAAATAAGCCTATGAAAGAAGGCTCTCTGTGATGTGTTCCAAAGCTCTGGTGATTGCCCAAAATGAGCCTTTATTGTGCTCACTCTGAAACTCCCAGACCGTTTAGGCAAAAAAATGTCCTCAAGGAGAAATTTTTGTGTCTGTGGGGGCAAACAGAAGGCCCCGAATGTGTAGACAAAAAAGGGGTTTTGAAGGGTTTAGGTAACCCCGGAGGATTAGCCGTTGAGGAACCATTGTGGCATTGAGAAAAAATCCTTAGGGGTTGGGGGTTTTGTGGGGGGTGAGTGGAAAATTGGTGGAGGGGGACAATGAAGAACTAACCACTGTGACTGAAGATCAACTTCAACAGCAAGAGGCCAGACTGGAAAAATGGTTCGAAGGAGGGGAGAGAGAAATTGAAGAAATTGCCTTTCTCAAATATTAAGGAAATTTTTGCAAAGTGGCTTGGGAAATGCAAATTTTATGGGGTGAAAATCCCCCCTCAACAGTATTCAAGCCGGCGGTTCTATTACCTGACAATGTTTTTGAAAAAACTTTAGGGAAATCATAAAAGGGAAAGAGAGCTACAGGCCCTAAGGACAGATATGTTGTCAAAGAAGTCCCTTTCTCTGAACTGGGCCTAGTGGGATTTTAAAAAAAGAAGGGAAGTAACCCCCGAAAAGGATTACACCTCAAATCTTAATGGAAGGGGGTTCCCCTTCAAAAAACCCAAACTCCCTTTTCCCCCCCCTCCCATTTCCCCTCAATATCACCCTTCCTCAAAAAAAGTAAGTGCATGTAATTGGCAGCCTTTTTTTTGGTTTTTGTGTATTTAAAAATTAAATTTCATGTGGTAAAATTTTTTTTTATACTTTTTTGGGGGTCTTGCAGGGGTTAATTTTATTTCCATTATTTTTTATGGGGGAAAAATTTATTCGCCCTACCAACTTTCGCATAACGCCCGCCCCCCTTGCACGGATTAAGGTCGCAAAGGGGGGGTCCTCCCTTGGTGGGAACCCGGCCGGGTGGGGATAATAAAAAAAAAAAAAAAAAAATATATAAATATATATAAAATATATTTTAAATATTTTTTAAATATTTTAATATATATATATTTAAAAAAATTTTTATATAAAATTATATATTATATATATTTTTTTTTAAAATATTTTTATAATATTTTTATAAATATCAATATAAATATATATAAAATATAAATTAAAATTAAACAGAAAAACCCCCCGGTTAACGTTTTTTTTTTCCCCTCCAGAAGTATGTTCGGGGGCCCAGAACGGACCGAATTTTTTTCCCTTTTAAAAAAATTTTGTGAAGTAGATTAGTCCTTTTAAACCCCCCCAAACATACACGTACAAAGAAATTCGGAGGTAATCTTTTTTATGGGGGGGCCCCCTTTTATATTTATATAAAAATATAAATATATATTTTATATATATATAAATATTTTTAAAAAAATATAAAATATATATATTTATTATTATATTGTATGAGTTTTATATAATTTTAAAAAAAAAATACAAAACACCAATAAAAAAAACAGTACAAAAATGGGTCACAAAACCCAGAGACCAAAAAAAACGTTCCCTCTTTTCAATCCAAACCCACCTGATAAAAAGGGGGAAAAAAAAAAATTGAAATTATGAGAAAAAAATTATAAAAACTTACGGGGTGATAAAAAAAAAAAGCCCGGGAAAACCCCCAAACAAAAATTCCCTAGGAAAAAAAAAAGGTTTCTCAAAAAATGGGCGAAATAAAATTAGAAAAAATCAGATGAACCAAACTCCCCCCAAACAGAAACAGAAATAGACCCCAATGGCTTCTTCTCCACTAAAAGGACAAACCTTCCCCAAAAAAAATTCCCAAGCTCGGGGGGGGATACCCCACCAAATGATTTTAACCCCCGGAACTACCCAAACCCACACTGTTCCAAGTTTCCCCCGGGCCCAAACCCTTACGAAGTCTCCCCTTATTTAAAACACACTAAAAAAAAAAGGGCAGGAGTTTTTTAAAATACCTTACCACCCCTTTTTTATACAAAAAAGGTAACAAGTGCTATCCCCAAATCATTGCAACCCTCTTTAACAAACCCAATTGAATCCTCCCCCTTTCCCTTACGGTACTCAAAATAGAAAGGGTCACCCCGACCCAAAAAGGGGAGGGGGCCCCAAAACAAAAGTTAAATTAAAATGGGCCCAAAATATCCAACTTACACCCTCCCCCCAAAAAACTTCAAAAAAATTAATTCAAAAAACGAATCAAAATCCTCCCTTTTAATTTTCCCAAAAACATACTCAACCCCTCCCAATTTTGGGGTTTCGGGCCCAAATTTAAAAAAAAAAACAAATTTTTTTGCAATTTAACAAAAGCTGGGAACAAAAAACACTGCAATAGAGAAAAAAAAAGTCCCACGGGGATCTTTCTTTTGACTTACAAAAAGTTTTTTGATACAGTTAACCATGACTTGCTCCCGAAAAAATTGCAAAAAAAAGGTTAAAAAGGGGGCACTCCCCAACTACCTCAAGTCATACCTCAGAAACCCAGAACCAATATGTGATGCAAATGGGGCAAACCTTCTGCCCCAACCAATTACAGTTGGGGGTCCCACGGGGAAAAGGCCCCTTGGGGCCCCCTTCTCTTTCCCCCCCCTATACAAAATAAACCTACCAAATGCTTCGCAATTACTCAAAACCCCCCACTTTTTGGCAAAATGATTTTTACTTTACGTCTTCTCCCACTCGAGCCCATTCACGCTAGCCAACACGGTAAATACCGAATTACAAAAAATACTCCTGGTGAGGACTAAAAAATTTTTACACAAAACATTGACAAACCTACTTCATTAGTTTTGTAACGGGCCCACAAAATTCCCTTTTAAAACATAATGAAAAAAGGGATCCCCTATCACAAACCCAAAACAGGGGGAAAATTTTTCCCTTAGGAATCCCCCTTGAAAATTTAGCTCAAATTTTACCCCAATAAAAAAAAAATTTTAAAAAAATTTCCAAGACTGTAGGAATACTTTTCAAGAAGATACGGTACTATGTTCCACAGTAAAAACCCCCCTGGCCCTATAAAAACTCTCTTATTTACCCCTATTATCTAGGGAAAATTTGTGCAGGGGGGCTCAACAACAAGAAACCCAACTCGGGCCCACAAAAATTCCCCCAAAAAAAAAGGGCTGCAGTTAAAATGAAAACCCAAATTCTACTATAGGCGGCAACACTCCACCAATTTCAATCCCTTTTAAACCTACTCACCATACAAACACCATATTTTTTTACTGCACCCTTTTTACATACATAGAACATTTAAAAACTTGAAAAAAAAAACCCTCCCCTAAAAACATCTCCTTCCCCAACCTAAAACAAAACCCAAGGGACCATAACACAAGGACAGATAACTCTTTGATGTTCCTCGTGTCCATCTCACATATGAAAAAACCAAGGGAACAAAAAAAGGCCCCTTTAAAATCGGGAAAATTATTACCTGAAAAATTTAAAAAAACCCACTACCTTTTTTAAAAAATTTAAAGTCTCTTCTCAAAGATACTTACTCCCCCAAAACCAAATAAATAAGAAAAAACTAAACCCTTATAAATTGAAATATTTAAAGGGTTTCTCAAAAATTTATATCACTTAAATTTTAAAACCAAAAACCCAAAATCAAACTTTTTTTTTTTTTTTAAAACACTACCAAACCCAGAATACCCCTTCCCATGAATGTACAACAATGCATACAACCATATGACCTGTTTTTTTAAATATCACTTGTGCTTTAAAGTAATCTGTTTAAAATTAAATTTTTTATCACTTTTTGTTTCATCTTGCTTAGTTAATCTTAATTTAAATTTTTTTAAGCCACCCCGGGAAATTTGCTATGCATAGTATAAGTGGTTTTGGGGCATGCGGCTCTTACTGTATTTTTTACCTTTTTAAATGTGTGCTCAAATATACAGTGGACCCCCCCCTTTTACAAAATTAAATTTTTCGTTTGAGAGCTCCTCGTTAGCCGAAATTATGGGTTTACCCCAAATTAATTTTCCCCCATAAGAATAAGGGGAAACCCAAATTTAAATTTCTTTTTCCCCTTGCCCCCCCAAAGTATGAAAAAAAAAATTTTTTACCAATAAAATTAATTTTTAATACAAAAAAAAATGGAGAAAAATATGCAAAAAAAAACCTACTCTCCCCTAAGTTTAAAATACAGGGGACCCCCGCAAGCGAATTTTAAACCCTTTGCAAGGGGGTTTGGCGTTATGCGAAATGTTCGCTAGGGGAAAATTAATTTTCCCCCTTTAAGAAAAAAAAGGGGAAAAAAAAAAAAATTAATCCGTGAAAGACCCCCAAAAAAAAAGTATGAAAAAAATTTTTTTTTCCCAAAAAAAAAAATGTTAATTTTAGTACACACAAACTAAAAAAAGGCATGCAAATTACATGACATTACTTTTATTGAAGATTGGTGATGATTGAGGGGATGGGGGGGGGGGAAGAGGGGTGTTATTTTGGGAAAGGGGAACCCCCTTTTCCAAATTTGGATTGGGGTTACGGGGGCCCTTTTTCCCTGGTTTACTTCCCTCTTTTTTAATCCCACTGGGGACCAGTTTCCCAAGCACGGGATTTTCCCTTTCGCACAACATATCGGTCCCTTAGTGGCCTGAAAACCTCTCTTTTCCTTTATAAATTTGCCCAAAAAGGGGTTCACAACATGCCCTTTTGAAACCCAGCCCACCTGCAGGGGGCTTGCAATAGCTTTTTGTGAGGGTGTTTTTTCATAAAAAAAAAAGGTTTTGCACTTCAAGCCCATTTTGCAAAAAATTTCCTTTAATTTTTTAAATAGGAAATTCCCCCAATTTCTCTTCCCCTCCTTTAAACCCATTTTCCCCAGGTCTGGCCTCTTCCCTCTTAAAAGTTGATTTTTTCTTTTTCATCATTGGGTTAGTTCTTCATTGCCCCTCCTCCACCAACCTTCCACATCCTCCCCACAAAACCCCCAAACCCCCAAGGATTTTCCCCAATTTCCACAATTGTTTCCCTAAAACGGGTTTTACTACTCCTCTCGGGGGTTACCCTCAAACCCTTAAAAACCCCCTTTTTGTCTAAAACATTCGGGCCCCACAGTTTTTCCCAAGCAGATTAAAGGGTTTCCTTAGTACTCCCCCCAAAACCTTACCTTTTAAGGTTTACAAACTGAGGAAAATTAAAGTAAAACCTTCCCAAAAAACCTTTTTTTAGAGTCAACCCCAGTGTCTTTTGGTCACTTCAAAGCACTTTTGAAACAGACTTTTTTTTTTACATTTTTTGAATTTTGGAAAAATGACCTGCTGGCCCATGGGCGCAGGAGAGGAGGTATTAGGAGGCAAAATTTCCCTTAATGAAGCTCATGCCCCCCTAAATTCGCTCGGCCACGTCGAAAAGGATAAACCGGGGGGCATTGTTTTAACACCAGAGGCACTTAAGGTCAAATTTTCCCTTTTCAGTTAGGAAATCTTTAAACATTGGGGGCAAAGGCATGGTGAAAACCGTTATAAAAAAAATTCCCTAGTGCCCCAAAGGCCTTAAAACTGTTTCCCCTCCACAGCCCCACCCCAAATTTAAACCTTGGGGACATTCTTTTCCCCTTTTGAACGTCGGGGAGTTTCAGAGGATACACAATAAAGGTTTAAATTTTAAAACACCACTAGAAATTGCACACACAACAAAGAAAGGGCCTGTTTTCATGGGCCCTTTTATTCCGGGGAGTGGCCTTTTCCTCCTGAGAATGTAGGCCTGCGGGGGCTTTTTTTTTTCCAGAACAGGCCTTTTCCCATCAAAAATTAAACACTTTTTTTCATTTCCGGGCCTTTCAGTTTTATGTACTCCTTGAATTAAATGCAATATTTTTCAGCCGCTTTTGGTCCGAATTTGGCAGCCTCACCATCCCGTATCACACAAAGGATGCCACAAAACGCTTCTTAAATCTCTCAAACCAACCTTTGCGGCCAAAATTTCACTCCATCATCACAGTTGCAGGCATTTTTTTTTAATTAAATCGTCATGCAACTTCCTAGCCTTTTCACATATGTTCGCTTGAGAGACGCTATCTCCTGCTACTGTTTTTCATTTATCCACCCCAATAAAGTCTCTAAATCTTCCATCACTTGCGATCTTTTTTCAAAACACAGTTAAACCTTTGGCAACAACAGTTTTTCCTTTGGGATTCCCGGGGTTTTCTTGCCCAAATAGAAGCAAAGGTGTTTTTTGGTTTTTTGTAAAAACCTTTCCGGGTCGGGGGAAAACTACTCCACTTTCAAATTATCAATGATCTCTTTCTTAATTTCAATGGTATTTTTAAACCCTTTGGGGTTGTAGGGTTGGCACTAAAAAGCTTTTTTGGGGGCCCATGGTCACTTTTTTTTTCCACAAACAGCACCGAAAAACTTAAAAATGGGAAATTTTCCCGAGTGTATGTTTGAATTTTTCCCCCGGGGAGGTGGCGGGTTTAAAAAAATGGGACGGGCGGCACATGTGAGGTGGCTGGGGGCCCGCACTTTTGGACGGGGCCCCGGGACAAAGGGTTTCCGCTGAGGGGGGTTTTTGTCCACTAGGGGGGGAAAAATTTTAGGGAAAAAAAGCTTTTCGCAAATGCGGATTGTTGGTATCCCAAGGGTTGGGCTATGCGGGGGCCCCCCAGTACATGCACTTACCTTTATTGAAGATCTTGTTGATAAAATTGTTTAGGAAGGGGAGGAGGGGATTTTTGGAAGTTTTTATTTTTTAAAAAGTGGAACCCCCTTTCCCTTTTGGACTTGGGGGTAGCAATCCTTTTCCGGGGTTACTTCCCTTCTTCTTTTAACCCGGGGGACTTTTCGAAGGGAAAAAATTCCTGAAGTTGTTTCGGGTTTTGTCGAAAAAATATTCAAAAAAAAAAAAATTTTATTTTTTTTCTTTGAAAATTTTAAGATTTTTTTTTCTGATTGTTTTGGGTAAAAAAAAAAATTTTTTCCCTCAGTATTTTCCCGAGTTTATTAGAGTCCGGGAAGTTTGCTGAAATTAAACGCTGGCGGGAAACAGGGGCGACTGCCGCTCACCCCGGTAAATTTTTATTTACTTGTATTCGATTTTTTCTTTTTTTTTTTTCAAAATTTATTTTTTAAACATAACTTTTGTGGCCGGGTGAGCCCAAAATTTAATTGTGCAATGTTCAAATAAACACCTTTGGGAATGAAAAACAATTTTAGAAAAAAAACACTCTTTAAAATTTATAATTTTGCAAAAACTTTTTTCCCACAAACAAAAAATGTAAACAAATGTTTATTACAAATTGTTTTATAAAAATAAAACTATTTTACAATCACTGGCCACTTTTTAAATTTTGCTGGGTTTTTGGGGAAAATTCTTTGAAACGGGTTTTAAGCACAATGGTGCCCTTTACACTCCTCCCCACAAAAAACCCAGTGTCTCTGCTTTTTTTGGTTTGGGCTTTTTTGGGGGGTTTTGCCCCACAGAAAAAAACACCTCTTCTGACATTTTTCTTGGCAGAAGTAGCGGGCAGTGGTATGGGGTGGGAAAATCACCAGGCCTCAGACGAGGGGGGACTTTTGTTGAAAAATTTCGTGGGCGCTGGTTATTGCAGTGTTGTTTTTTGGTACTTGAAAAATTTTTTGCCTGAGGGATGACAAAAAAAATTTTCCCCAAAATTTTTGGGTTTGTTCTTGGTCTTAAAATTTATAAAAATTTATAAGCATTCAGCATGGAAATGTCAAAAAGGGAAGGGAAAAAAACATTTTTTTGTACCATTTAAAAACTCTTGCAAAACACAGTAAGAAAACCCCAATCTGCATGTCACATTTGTCCATAAGCGCATTTTGGGAGGTTGTAATCCCACCCACGCTGGGGTTTTACAATGGGGTTTCTTTCGCTTTATTCTGCTTGCCATCTCTCCCATTTCGTTTTCGGTGAACTAAATGCCCAAAGGGTGACACCCAAAACTTTTGCATGCCACCAAAAAGCCATGTGTAAATTTGGGCAGCAAACCCCTTTCCCCACTTCACCCTATGACTCCCCCAGCTTCAAAAAACCTAGGCTTGGTTTACGCTTCTACGCACGGGTTTTTGCCACACAAAACTGTCATTTTCATTTCCAAAAAAACCACTGAGTATAGGGCTTTTTGTCCCCAGTTGCCCAGTAATAAAATATGCCCCTTACCAAAAAAGGGCTCCATAATTGTTTTTAACCACATAACCAAGATCCCCAGAAACCCTTCCCGGGAAACCCCCATTTTTTTAAAACCCAGGGTTTACACAATTATTTTCCAAAAACCCCGGACCAGTTTTGAAAATCACACAGAACAAAAAACTTTATCCCAAAAGCGTTTCCCTTGTTTGGTAATATACTGTTTTAATAAAGAGTTTTTCCCTTTTTTGAAAAAACCCAAAGACTCGTCAAAAACAAGTTTCCCTAAGGGGAATAAAAAACATACAGCACTTTTGTTTCAGGAAACATAAACCACGTTGCCCCCTTATATAACCTTCGCTTCTGTCAGGCCGGTTTTGTCTAAAAAAAAAAAAAGTGAAAATACTTTAACTGAAACACAAATTTTTTCCACTGGTATAATGTCACTGAAAGCGGGTTTTGAATAGGCGGTCTGTCGCCCATATGTCCCCTGACATATTTAAAAACATGGGGCAAAAAGCATTATTTTGGCAAAGAAAAAGATACCCTCTCTGCCACAGTTGTGTCCTTCCACTTGGGGTAGGCGTGATCTTGGTGAAAAACATAGTGTTTGCCATGGTGTAAAACCCAAATATGTATTGCTTTCCCTGACAAAAATGTCCCCTTTAGGGGGCATCGAAGAACAACTGAAAGCATTCCGTTTAGTGGGGGTTGTTCCCCAAATGGAAAATGATGGCCCTATTTTCCCCTTTTTCCTCCTTTAAAGTCATGGGGATTGGGGGAAAAAACCGTCTCTTGAAGCCAATCCCCGATCGGTTTAGCTGTGCGTTCTGGTTTTTGTAATGTCGTTGTGGTTTTTGCAGGTTTTGGGGTTTTGGTTGTGGGAGTGTGGGTCGGCCCGAAACAGGGTTGTATTGTGCAGAAATCCGCAAACCCCGGGCACAAAAATGGGGCCCCCTGCTGGGTCACCCTGATCATGGCACCGTTTACTAAAACACCCCCACCCCCCCGCTGCCTCACTACATCATTTATACCCATCGTAACAATTTTCTCATCTTCACTATCTGGACGTGGGGGTTTGGCCACGGGATTGGGTCCAAAATTTTAACCCCTTCCTCTTGGAAGGCATATGGCCCCACTACCCCGGACCGCATGGACGTCGTTTCTACTGCCGTTTTTTCCCGGGGGAAAAATTTCCCCCCCACTTCACAACTAGAAAAGGGTTTTATAACCTTGGAAAACACAAAAAAACCCATCCCCTTGCACCCGCTCACATCTGATCTTGGGACATGGGGAAATAGTTTCCCCCTTTCCCTCCCCGGTACAGGTGAATAAGAACGAGCCGGCCCAGCACCAGAGGTGGGGTGGTTTTGGGGCAAACTGGGTTTTCATCAAAAATTATTTATCCTGGGGAATTTTCTCGGTCCCCCCGCTTCAAAAACCAAAGGAATTCACTTTCCCCTGACACATCATAAATGTTTTTTAGCTATCACTTGGGAAAAAAGACCTCCAATCCGCCCGGGGGTGAGGAACTTTTACCGGAGGGGATTTGGGGAAAAAAAGGATACCCAAAATGGCGTTCCCACAATGCACCGCTTAGTCCCAAAATTTTTTTCACAGGGTGCACACCCGGCCCCCCTGAGGGCCCATTCTCTCTGTGTAGGCCTACCAGCCCCTCCCGCTCGATTTGAAGGGCCGCTGAATTTTAAGCTATAGATACGTCAAACACCCTTTTCTTTCCCTGGTACATATACGACCCGGGGACAGTCAAAGGGGGTTTAAAGCCAACTAGGACAACTTGAGAGTCAGTGGGCTTCTGTTCACAAAAAATCTGTCAATTTGGGGGCCCGTAAACCCCTCGTTCGTTTTGAAATTTTTCCCAAAGGGGCTCACCAAAATTGTCAAATTTTTAATATTTACCAGCACAGCTTGCAATAGTTGTGTAGGGTGTTTTTTTATCCATAAAA
Source organism: Cherax quadricarinatus (assembly GCF_026875155.1). Lineage (NCBI taxonomy): Eukaryota > Metazoa > Arthropoda > Malacostraca > Decapoda > Parastacidae > Cherax > Cherax quadricarinatus. The sequence goes on along the minus strand of NC_069457.1, from coordinate 34,051,632 downwards.
AAGGTTTTCACTTCAATCACTTTGCCCCACATTTCCTTAATCTTTGAAGTAGGGCAACTTCTTCAATTTTTTCTTTCCCCCCCTCCCAAGCAGTTTTCCCCCAGGCTGGTCACTTGCTTTTTTGAAATATCTTGCAGCTCATTTAGCAGTTTTGTTCTCCATTTTTCTCCTCCACCAACTCTTCCACAAACCTCCCCGTAACCTCCAACTCAAAGGACTTCCCCCAACCAAAAATTTATTTTTTTTTTCCCAAAAATGAAAATTTGGTTTCAAGGTTTTCCCTTAAAGGAGGGTCCTTGGCATGGGAAAAGGCTCTTGGTTGAGGGAAATTTAAACCCGTTGGGGCTCCTTCCTCAGGGCCGAAACCCAAAAAAACCCCCCCAAACCCCCCTTCCCATCCCATCCTCCTCATCCGCCCCTTTTTTTTCCCCCTCCCCCTCCCCCCCCCTCCCCTTTTGGGCCCTTTTCCCCTTTTTTGGGCCCTTTTGGGGTTTTTTTCCCAAAAGGCACCGGGAAATTCCTTGGGGTTTGGGGAAAGGGCAAATGGGGTCCCAAAACCCCTTTCTTTGAGGTTCGGGGTTGTTGGGTTTTTGGTTTTTGGGGGGGGGAATTGGAAAACACCTGGGGATGTCCCAATCCCTCTCCGGTATTCCCCGGGGGTGGCTTTGGGGGTCTTCAGGTGGTGGGGGTTTTTCTCTGGAAGCCATATTTTTTGGTTCCCCGGGGGGGGGCCAAAGGGGGTAGCTTTGTGGCCCCCGATATCCGGCTCCCCCTCTTTTGTCCACCAAGGTAGCTGGGCAGATTGAGGTTGCCAAAAAAGGATTGCCGGGTTTTTGGTATAAAGGGGAAAAGTAGGCATGGGTTCCTTTCTGAAACTGTGTACTTTTCGGTGTGAGGTCCTTTGGGCGAGAGGGAAAATTTCTGGCCCCTTTTATTCCTTTCCCAGGAACTATCCCCCTTCCCCGGGCTCCCCCCTTTTTTTTTTTTCCCTTTTTTTATTTTTTTTTTTTTTTTTTTTTTTTTCTTAAAAACAAAAAGAAAGAAGTAACCAAAACCCTGGAGTCCCCAAATTTTTGACCCCACTACCCCCGGGGCCCCCTTTTTTGCTTAAACCACACCCGTTCTGAAACCCCGCCTCATTATTTTTTCCCCTTTAGACACTTCTAAGGGGCCCCGAACCCCTTGTGCTGGTGCTGTTTCCTCACCTCTTCAGGCTTTGGGGCCCGGGTTTCGACTGAAAATCCTTCGATTTGGTTTTGACCTCCACTCCCCCTTTGGGCTTGCTTCCCGGCCTCTCCCTCTATTTTTGGGGGGCCACAGAGGGGCCAAATCTGGTCCCATTTTTAAATGAAAAGACAATCTTTCCCGGGGATGTTAACTTTATTTCCTTCTCATTCTACCTTTTAAAGACCCCAAACAAACCCTTTCACTTTCCCCCTCCACACTAGTTTGGACCCCAAGGATAAAATTTTTACTTTAAGACTGACTTTTCTACTGCCTATCTTTCTGACCATAGTAAATTTGGGAAATAAACGCTCCTACGCCCCCTGTTGACAGAGATATTTCCCCTTTCATTTCTCTTTTAAGGGGTGGGCAAGCATCACAGTCCCGAAAAGCCCAACTAAGCCCCATGAACTTTCTCTTTCCATATTGACACTATTTCCCATCACTATCGAAAAAAATCATTCCCTCAAATTTTTGTAGTGGTTTGTCCCTTTTTGCCCCCTACCATTCCAACAGAATTTCCAGAAGAGGCAATGGGGGGCATTCTTGAACAGCTGGAACCCCCAAGATCTCCCAATTCTCAAGGTAGAAACACCCCCATGGGGGTTCCCTTTTTCCTTTTCCCATAAAAATCCCATTGTCTGTTTATGTAGCAGGACATCGGTTACACGTTCGAAAGGTGAACCCTTCACCGCAACCGTTTTAGAAAATTGGGTTGGGGCCCTTTTGGGCCCCCGAGCAAAAAAATTGCAGATCTATAAACCAAATGCCCCAGTTTTGAGGGGCCGATGACCATTCTAATACATTTTGCAGTCGACCTCCCCCCCTTGCCTTAATTTTTCTTGAGGCCCACCCTTCGTACTCTTGCCCTTGCCCCGGTTTTACCTTTTAAAAGACGGCCTCTTCAAGGGGGGCTCCTTTTTTTGTGGTGAAGGGAAATCTTGGTCTAGGAATTAAACCGTTCCCGGGCTTTCCCTTTCCCAGAAACCCCCAAACCCAATTACCCCCAAAACCCCCCTTCCCCTTTTCCCCATCCTCCCCCTCCCCTCCTTTTTTCCTTTTTCCCCCTCCTCCTCCCCACCTCTCCCCCTTTCCCTTCCTTTTTGGCCTTTGGGAAAATTTTTTTCCCCCAGGCCCCCTAGTTCCAGGTAGGGGAAAGAGTACCGGGGCCATCCCATTTTTGTTGAGGTCCTTTGGGGGTGCATAGTTTGCCGGGGGGAATCTGGATTGCCTTGGATGGGCCCAAACCCTTCCGGATATCCCCGGAAGGGTGGGGTTTTTGGTTTTTCTCCTTTGGGGGAAAAGGTGTTCTGGAAGCCTCCTTTTCCCGTTCCGGGAGTGGTGGCCAAAGGAGGGAAGCGTGGTTTGGGTATTGGCTGCTCTCTCCCTTTTTTCAAATGGGGGTAAACTCAGCGGAAAGTGAGGCTGCTTCCAGGATTGCTAGTTTACGGGGGGTGAAGGGGTTTGGGTTTGGGACGAGGTTTTTTGATGGGTGCATCCCATGCTAAATAAACGGTTTCTGAGGGCCCCCTTGGGGACGGGGGGGAGATTTCTGGCTATTTCATTCCTTTCCCATAACTATCCCTCCCCGGGCCCCCCTTTTTTTATTTTTTTTTTTTTTTTTTTCTTTTCTTTTTTTTTTTTTTTTCTTGAAAACAAAAAAAAAGAAGTAAACCCAACAAAGGCAAACCCCAGTCCTTTAACCCGATACCCTTGGGCCCCCTTTTTGATACCTCACCCCATTCTGACCCTGTCTCGTCTTTGGACCCCCCTTTGGACACTCCCAAAGCCACTGTTCCTTTGCCGGGGCGTTTTTCCCAAACCCCCTTTAGGTACTGAGGGCTCAACTGGCTTTCCCTTTGATTTATCTAAAACCCCTCTCTTTGACAAACTTTCCCGGCTCTCTTTTCTCTCTCTCTAGGTAAAGGGGATTTTTTAAAACGCTGGCCCGTTCCACGCAGACCCAAAATCGGTTTCCAAAGCCCAAAAAAGCCCCCCAAAAAATTTTTCCTTTTGGGTGATACTTTTCCTCCTTCTCGTTTTCTCCCGAAAAGATCGACCTGTCCCCTTTCACTTTCCCCTTTTCCCCGCTCAGTTTCAGAATGCACAATGGGGTAAAAATTTTTCAAATTTATGACTGACTTCCCCTTTTTGCCTATTTTTTCGACCACATATTTGGGAAGGGCATCCTACGCCATGTTAGTAAAGATATTTTTTTTTCTTGGGTATAAGGTGGTAGCTATCTCACGTACAAAATGCTACCCAAAACTCATGATCTTTTTCTTCTTTTCCCCTAACGATACTGTTCCCCGTCACTATTGGGAAAAAAATCATTCCCTCAATCTTTTAGTGTTACCTTTATTTTTGCCCCATAACATAGTTTAAAAAAAAATTTCCAGACATTATGGGAATGACCTTCTTGAAAAGCGGGCCCCAAGATCTCCCAAATCCTGAAGGTAGAAAACCCTTTTGTTCTTCCCGCCTGCGGGCAGAACTAACCCCAGCAATATGGTCCTTTAGCTTTTGACAGCCGAACTCCCCTCCTCAGTTTATGTAAACCGGACATTGGTTACAAGCTCGAAAGGGGACCCCACACGCAACATGTAAAAAATTGCGGGGGATTTGGCCACCACGAAATATTGCAGATCCCATTTAGGCCAAAAGCCAAGTCCCGTGGTGCCGATGAACATTTAATACATCCCTTTCAATCGACCTCCCCCTTGCCTTTAAATTTTATGAGGCCACCCTTCGTTTCTCTCGCCTTGCCAAGTCTACTTAAATGGGGCAGAAATCCGTTTCCTCCAAAAAGGCAGAAGGGCTCCCCTTATGCCATGAAAGTTTCTCAAACTCCGCCCCAAGGGGAAAACTACCTAGTGTTTCTTTTTCCCCTTTTTTCAAAACTTCCCCCCACCCTTTTGGGGTCCGAAACTTTTGGGGCCTTTCCCCTTTGGTTACCTCTCCCATAGTCACTCCTGATTTTAAAAAATTTTTTGTCCTAGGCTCAGAAAGTCCCTACTTCAGGGCCAGTCTGTTTTCTCGCTTCTTCATGTTCTCTCCCAAAAACCTAATATCGACGAGAAACTTTTACGCACCCTCCTCCCAAAACATTTCCCCATACTTTTCAGAAGTCCAAAAAAACCCTTTAAAAAAAACCCCCCTTCCCTTCTTTCCCCTCCTCATTTTAAACCTTCCCCCGTGTTTTTTTACCTGGTTTTTTCCCCTCTCATTGGCCTGTTTTCAAGTGTAGAGGCTCACCCCCTTTTTTTTTAGTACCCTTTCCCCCCCTGTTCCCTCCCAAATTTCTTCCTCTTTTGCCAGCCCCCAGGTTTTTTGCCCCTTCTGTTCCCCTTTTTCCCGCTTTTTCTCCAGTTCCCTCCAAACCCCTTTAAACCCCCCACCTTGGTACAGTCCCTTACAGTTCCAATTCCCCTTTTCTCATCCTCCCCCCCACCAACTCCCAAAATTGTCCCCCATAAAGACGTCTCTGAATTCCCAAAAATTGAAGCAATCTTTTTGAATTTTAAAAAACAGAGGCCCAAAACCTCAATTGGGCTCTTCCACTCTCTGTTCCTTTCTCCCCCTCTCTCCCCCATCTGCCAACTCCTTTCTTACCCCTCACCGTTTTCCTTGCTGCTTTAAAGTTTTCCGCTGCCCCCGCATGTGGACTTTTCTAACCCTTTTAGTCCTTTTAAACCCCCTTTTCTGTGGATTTCAGATTTTCTTTATCATTTCCAATTTAAAGGCCTATTTTACAGTGGGAAAATATGCAGCCTCAGTTAATGGAAAATGAGCTTTAGATGTTTCTCCCCAGTTTTCCCCCGTTGGGGGTTTGCTTTCAAACCCAAAATTTTTAAAAACCCGCTGTTATCATCCCATCTCAGGCTATAATTTTAAGTAATTTTTCAGATCCCTTTTTTGTGATGGGGCCTTTAATGAAAGTTTCCCTTTTCTATGCACTGATATTCCTACCATCAGCTTTTTTGTTTTGTTTTTGGGGCATTACACAGCAGCCCCTATCCAATTGCATAGGGGGTATTTCGCTCTGTTCTCTATACCCCTCTCCCTTCCCCCGGCACATCTATTTTCCCAAAAGAGTGGACCCCCCCCATAAAGATTACCTCCGAAAGCGGGCCAAATTTTGTAAGTGTATTTATGTAAGTGCGTTTGTAAAGTGTAAGTTTGGGGGGCTTTAAAGGACTAATCTAAATTTCACAATATTCCTTATGGGAACAAATTCGGTCAGCACTGGCACCTGAACATACTTCTGGAGTGAAAAAATATCGTTAACTGGGGGTCCACTGTATTTCCTTTCTTGTTTCGACATTACTGCCACCGCTTCTGTTACTTGGCAATTTTAATGCCCATCATTTCCTCTGGGGGGTTTCACTGTGATTCCTGTGGCATTCAGTTAGAGGCTTTTCTTGCTACCCACCCCCTCCATGTTTTAAATACAGGTACTCACACCCATTTTGATCCTCGGACTCACACTCTCTCTTGCATCGATCTCTCAGTCTGCTCTTCCTCCACCACATTAGACTTCACCTGGACTGTTCTCCTGGATTTATGTGACAGTGATCATTTCTGAATCATTCTTACTTCCCCTTCATATTCACCACCTCTTCGTATCCCACGCTGGCAATTTAATCAGGCAAATTGGAACCTTTACTCACAACTAACTGTTTTTAGTGAGGTTCCTTCTTCGTCCTCCATTGATGAGCTTTTACACCTCTTCTCTTCCTCCGTTTTAACCACAGCTTCTCATTCTATACCCCAAACTTCGGGCAGGCATTCTAAGAAATGCATGCCTTGGTGGTCTCCTGCTTGTGCTCATGCAGTACGTTTGAAATGTGCTGCATGGGGCAGGTACCGGTACAATAGAACCACAGAGAGACTTCTTGATTTTAAGCAGAAGCATGCGATCGCTTGCTGTGTCATCTGTGATGCTAAATGCACTTGCTGTTGAGATTATGTCCCCACCATCACCTCTGCTTCCTCTATGAGTGCAGTCTGGAAAAAAGTACGAAAACTGAGTGGTAAATATTCTCCTGACCCGGCTCCTGTTCTGCGGGCTGCCGGTGTTGATATAGCAAACCCTTTAGGTGTTGCCAATGAAATTGGCAATCATCTGGCCCGTATTTCTCAGGGGCTCCATCTGTGCCCCTCATTTCTTTCCTCAAAGTCTGCCAGAGAGTTAGCACCCTTAGACTTTTCTTCTCTCAGAGAAGAGCAGTATAATGTGCCTTTTACACTTCAAGAACTGGAGGCAACACTCTCAACTTGCCGATCATCGGCAGCTGGGCCCGACGACATTCATACTCGTATGCTACAACATTTACATCAGTCAGCCCTTGCAGTCCTATTACGCCTTTTCAAACTTATTTGGTCACAAAGAGTTCTTCCACAGCTGTGGAAATCTGCCATTGTTCTCCCTTTCTGCATACCAGGCACTACGGGACATGAAGCCTCCCACTATCGTCCCATTGCTCTTACCAGTGCAGTTTGCAAAGTGATGGAACGCCTGGTAAATAGACATTTAGTGTGGTATTTGGAGACACAACAATCTCTCCACTCGTCAATATGGCCTTCATGAGGGACGTTCTACCATAGACCCCTTACTACACTTGGATGCGTATGTTCGTAATGCCTTTGCGAATAACCACTCAGTTATTGCCATATTTTTTGACCTTGAGAAGCACATGACACAACTTGGAGGTAAAATTTTTTTTGGGCCCCCAAGCCCACTCCTTAGGCCTCCGAGCAATCTACCATCCTTCCTTAAGAACTTTTTAACTGATAGACATTTCTGTGTTCGGGTTTAATAAATGTGCTCTCCCCAACTTTATCCAAGCTGAAGGTGCCCCCCAGGGATGTGTTTTTGAGCACAAGACTTTTTCTCCTGCTATTAATGATTTGGCCTCTAGCCCTTCCATCAAATAATTGGGTCATCACTCTATGTTGTGACTTCCACTATTGTCTGTACAGGCGCTGACTGTCACCTCATTACAGTGGTCGACTGTGTTTTCCAAATTTGGGGCCCAAACCACACATGGGTTTAAATTTTCCAGCACAAAAAACCCACCAAATTACTTTCACTAGCCTCTTCAAGGGGCTCCTTGGCGTGGTGAAGAGGCTGTTGGTCTGAGGAATTAGACCTGTCGGTCTTCTTCCTCAGACCGAACCTAATTACCCCCCAATTTTCCCCTCCCCTATCCCATCCTCCCCATCCTCCCTATCCTCCCCTTTTTCCTTTCCTCCTCCTCCCCACTCCTCCCTTCTGCCCTTCCTCTTTTTGGCCTTTGGGATTGCTCCCACAGGCGCGCTAGTTCCCAAGGTAGGGGAAAGGATACCGGGGGTCTATCCCTTTCCCTGTTGAGGTTCTTGGCGGGGGCTATTTTTGCTGTGGAATCTGGATCGCCGGGGGAAATGTCCCGATCCCTCCGTATCCCGGAGTAGTTTTGGGGTGTCTTTCGGGCGACGGGTGTATCTCTAGAAACCACCTTTCGGATTCCGGGGGTGGTGGCCGAAGGAGTATGCTTTGTGGTGGATATCCGGCCGCCCTCTCTTTTGTCCACCGAGGTAGCTCGGCAGATGTGGGGTTGCTATCCCGGATTGTTATTTACTACATGATGGGTGGGGTAGGGGCATGGGTTCCATGCTGCATCTGCGTTTACTTGCGGTGCTGAGGTCCTCATGGGTGCGGAGGGAGATTTCTGGCCCTTTTCTTTCCCCTCCTAGGAACTATCCCTCCCTGGTCCCCCTTTTTTTTTTATTTTTTTTTTAGTTTTATTTTCTTTTTTTTCTTTCTTTTTTTTCTTAAAAACAAAAAGAAAGAAGTAACCAAAACCATGGCAGCCCTAGTCCATGAACCTACTACCCCCCGGGCCCCTTCTTGATACCGCACCCTTTTCTGACCCCCTCAATCTTTGGACCACTCTTCAGACACTCCTCATGCCTCTGTACCTATTGCCGGTGCGTTTCCTCACCCGCTTCAGGTACTGGGGCCCTCGACTGACTCCTTCGTTTTATCGGACCTTTGCTCTCCTCTGACTATGTTTCCAGCCTCTCCCTGTACGGTGCGGCAATTTTCAAATCGCCGACCCTTCCACGTCGGACTAACTCTGGTCCCACGCCTAAACGCCAACGACAATTACCTGCTGATGATACTTCTCCACCTTCTCGTTTTCTCCAGAAACGATCAAACACGTCCTTCACTACCTTTCCACGCTCAGTTTCAGACTGAACAATGGACTAAATTCTTCACTTTATGACCTACTTCCTTTTACTGCCTATCTTTTTGACCACAGTATTGGCAAGGCACTCCTATGCCTGTTGGTAAAGATATTTCTTTTCATGCTCTTAAGAGCGGTACGCGCATCATTCCCGTACAGAATGCTACCCAGGCTCATGACCTCTCGTCTTTCCCATATCGATACTGTTCCTGTCACTCTTGAAAAACATCATTCCCTCAATTCTTGTATTTTATCGTCATTCTGCCCCATACCATAGTTCAAACAAAATTTCCAGACATGTGGCACTGACATTCTTGAACAGCTGGAACTCGAAGATCTCCCAATCCTCAAAGGGAGACACATTCTTCCTGCCCGCGGGCGGAGACGATACCCTAGCAACGTGGCTCATTTAACTTTTGACAGCCAAGAACTCCCCTCCTCAGTTTTATATAGCAGGACATCGGTTACAAGTTCGAAAGGGGGATCCCTACACCACAACAGGTTAGAAATTGGGTGGTGATTTGGCCATCCGCGAAATATTGCAGATCTATCGCCGAATGCCCAGTCTGTGGGGCCGATACCATTCTAATACTCTTGCAATCGACTCCCTCTTGCCTTAACTGTCATGAGGCTCACCCTTTATACCTCGCCGTTGTCAAGTCTATTTAAACGAGCGGGAAATCCATTACCTCAAAGAGACAGAAGGTCTCCCTTATGCCATGGCAGTTTCTCATCTCCGGCTCCAAGGAGACTCCCACGTGTTTCTTAAATTTCCCCGGGTTTTTAAAAAGTCCCCCCACTTCTGGTATCCCATCTTCTACACCCCCCTCCTGTGGTTTCCACCCCCCCATAGTCCCTCCTGTATCTAATCCTTTGCTGCCTCGGCTCAGACGTCCCTACTTCAAAGCCTCAGTCAATCTCGCTTCTTCGATTCTCTCTCACAAGCCTCAGTATCGACGAGACCTCGTACGACACCTCCTCCCAATCGTCCCTCTACTTCTCAAAAGTCAAAAAAAGGTCCGTTAACACCTCCTACCCACTTCCACCTCCTCATTTTACCCCCTGTCTCTGTCCCTGGTTCTCCCCCTCTCACTGGCTCAGTTACAAGTGTAGAGCTTCACCTCCTCCTTTTACTGTACCTTCCTCCCCTGTTTCCCTCCCAAGTTTCTTCCTCTTGCCACATCGCAGGTTCCTGCCTCTCTGTCCCCTGCCACGTTTCTCCAGTTCCCTCCACCCTTTCGCCCCCCCTACCTTTTGGGACAGTCCAATACAGTTCCAATCTTTACTCATCCTCCCCCTAACCCTTTCCAATATTGCTCCCATACGACGTCTTGAATTCAGAAACACTTGAAGCAATCTCTGAATATATTGCAGAGACCAAAACCATCAATGGACACTGATCCACCTTCCCTCTTTCTCTCTCCTCTGCTCCATCTGCGCAACTCCTTTCTTCACAGCGCACCGTTCCTTCGCTGCTTGAACGTTTTCCACTACCTCCGCATGTGGACTTTTCTAACCCCTCTAGTCCATAGGAACCCTTACCTGCAGATTTCAAGTATCTTTATCATTGCCAATCATGGCCTATTTACAGTGGAATATACGTTTGGGCCTCAGGAGTAATTGGGGTGAGCTTCAGATGTACTCTCCCAGTTTGCCCCCGTTTGGGGTTTGCTTACAGGAACCAAATTACACTCTGCTGTTATTTCTCCCATCTCAGGCTATAATTTATTGTATTCTTCAGATCCTTTTCCTGATGGGACCTTTTAAAGAAAGTGCCCTTCTTCTACTCACTGATATTCCGTACCATCAGCTATTTGTTTTATACTTCGCTGCATTACACAGCAGCCCGTTTTCCACTTACATAGGTGGTATACGCTCTGTTCTTTATATCTCTCTCCTTTTCGGCATTATCTATTCCGGAATTGCCTTCCTTGTTTCGTCCCTTACCGCCACCGATTCTGTTACTTGGTGATTTTAATGCCCACCATTTCCTCTGGGGGGGGGGGTCTCACTGTGATTCCCGTGGGAAATTTTAGTTAGAGGCTTTTCTTGCCACCCACCCCCTCCATGTTTTAAATACAGGTACTCACACCCCATTTTGATCCTCGGACTCATACTCTCTCTTGCATCGATCTCTCAGTCTGCTCTTCCTCCGCCGATTTTGACTTCACTTGGTCTGTTCTCCCGGACTTAACATGACAGTGATCATTTCCCAATCATTTTTACTTCCCCCTTTATATTCGCTACCTCTTCGCACCCCACGCTGGCAATTTAATCAGGCAAATTGGAACCTTTTCTCACACCTAACTGTTTTTAAAGAGTTCCTTCTTTGTCCTCCTTCGATGAGCTTTTACACCTCTTCTCGTCCTCCGTTTTCACTCCAGCTTCTCATTCTATACCCCAAACTTCGGGCAGGCATTCTCAGAAATGCGTGCCTTGGTGGTCTACTGCTTGTGCTCGTGTGGTACGTTTGAAATGCGCTGCATGGGCAGGTACCAGTACAAAAGAACCACAGAGAGACTCCTTGATTTTAAACAGAAGCGTGCGATCGCTCGCCGTGTCATCCGTGACACTAAATGCACTTGCTGGCGAGATTATGTCTCCACCATCACCTCTGCTTTCTGTATGAGTGCAGTCTGGAAAAAAGTACGAAAACTGAGTGGTAAATATTCTCCTGACCCGGCTCCTGTTCTGCGGGTTGCCGGTGTTGATATAGCAAACCCACTAGATGTTGCCAGTGAAATTGGCAATCATCTGGTCCGTATTTCTCAGGGACTCCATCTATGCCCCTCATTTCTTTCCTCAAAGTCTGCCAGAGAGTTAGCACCCTTGGACTTTTCTTCTCTCAGAGAAGAACAGTTTAATGTGCCTTTTTAAACATTTCAAAACTGGGGGCCCAACACCTCAGCTTGTGGGACCCATCGGCATTTTGGGCCCAACGAAAACCCAATTTCTATCCTCCAACTTTTAAACATCATCACCCCTTGCAGTCCAATTACGCCTTTACAAATCTTATTTTGGTCACAAGGATTTTTCCACACCTGGGAAATCTCCCCTTTTTTCCCCTTTCCCCCAAACCGGGCACTGGGGGACATAAACCCTTTCCCCCCAATTGCCCCCTTTGCTCAAACCCATCCCAGTTTCCCCAAAAGTAAGGAACACCTAGTAAATAACTTTGTGTGGTTTTTTAGGACACACAACGGGTTTCTCCACCGCAATTTTGGTTTTCCCGGAAGGGACGTTCTACCATAGCCCCCTTTAACTATGTTTGGGATAGGAAAATTCTGTAATCCCTTTTGCGAAAAACCACTCAGTTTTGCCATATTTTTTGACCTTGAGAAGGCATAGGGACACAATTTGGGGTTTAAAAATTTTTTTACCCCAAAAGCCCACTCCTTAACCCCTTTCGAGGCAATCTACCATCCTTCCTTAGGAATTTTTTAAACTGACAGGCATTTCCGGGTTCGGTTTAATAATGGCTCTCCCCCCCCGGACTTTATCCAAGCTGAAAGTTTCCCCCAGGGTTTTGTTCTAGGACAAGATTTTTTCCCTCCTTGCTATTAATAAATTTTGGCCTCTAGTTTTCCATCAAAAATTTGGTCATCCACTCTAGGGTTTTGTTTGACTTCGCTTTTTGCCTTTTGCAGGCCTGACTGTCCCCTCATTCCCGTTTCTCTCCAACATGCGTCGACCGTTTTTTTCCAAATTTGGGGCCCACCACACGGGGTTTTTAAATTTTTCCCAGCACAAAAACCCACCAAATTATTTTCACTAGACCCTGTAAACTCCAAACACCCTTTGTACCTCATGGCCCCCGAATCCCTGAACGTGAACAGCCCAAGTTTTTTGGGCCCTTTCCTTTTTGATCTTTAGTTATCCGGAAAACCTAAACTTTACCTCTCTGAAGGAAACCCTTTCACAGCGGGCTAAAACCTTTTTAAAAAACCCTTCCCTCATTTTTTCAGGGGGAGCTGATCGTCGAACCCCCCTTTCCCGCCTAAAACCCAAACCTTATTTTATCAAAACTGATTATGGGGGCCCCCGATCATTTCAGCGGCATCCTCCTAACCTTTTCACCTTTAAAACCCCCTTTAAACACCGGGAAATTACGTTATGCCTTGGTCCCTTTTCCCTCCCCCTGTCAATAGCCTCTATGCAAAAGCGAAGGGCCCCTCCTTATCCGTTTCCCCGGGGAGGGCCCTTTTGCCTGCACTACTATTTCCGCTCTTCATGACTCTGAAATTTCCTTCCTTTTATAGAAGGGTTTCACTGATATTAGAAAAACCCATTCTTTATTTGTTCCCGCCCCTTTTTACCCCCCCCCCCTTCTCTCTTCGCCTTCATTCGCTTTTGGGGCCTTCTCTTAAAAACAAACCCCCTTTTCTATGTACATGTGGGCATCTCCCCCTTTTCCCACCCCCCTTGGAATTTTCCAGCTTTTTCGAGTCTGTTTTTTCCCTCCCCCCCTTGCCGAAAGCCCAACTTTCAAGGGGTCGCTTCCCCGCTCTCTTTTTCTTGACCTTTCATTTCTCATTCTCATGCCATTGCCGTGTACAAAAGATGGCTTTTAAGTTTTTCTAAACGGCATAGGTTTCCCGCACATTTTTTTTTCGGACAGCATCGTAAAAGGGCTTTTTACTATCTTCAGCTATTTATTTTCCTGAAAAATTTGTACCCACCCTTACAGCACTTATCCGTATTGCTCAATGCCTGTGTATCATTTGGGGTTTTGTCTCAGACCCCCTTTAGTGTTTTAAACGGGCTAAAAAAAAATTTTTGATACACCTCCCCCCTTAGTCCTCCGAAATCCAATTTTGGGCTACGCCCCTTTTTTAAACCAAGCATAAAAATATTTTTTTTTTTTTGGGTCCCTTTTCCTTTTGACATACGGGGAAATGAACGGGCAGACACTGCTGCGCTTTTCAGCAGTACATGACCTACCCATTTTTATAGAGGTTTCCTTTTTAGGGACTATTTTGCGGGAAATATCTTCCCCCCTTTCCCACCCCCGGGTTGGCAAAAAACTTTTGGTCTACAAATGCTCGGCAAAAAAACTTTCAATCTATAAAAAACCCGATTTATAAGGGGTTTAATTTCCCCCGTTTTTCCTTGTCGCCCAGGTTGGGGCCGGGGGAAGGGTTTTGTAGATTTTTTACCCCCTTTCCCCTTTCCCCCCATCTTCCCCCCAATTGGCCCATAACCCCCCCCGTCTTAATTTTTTTAAAAATGAAAAAAACCCCCCCCCTTTCTTTTTTGGAAGGGAAGGCACCCTTTTTGGCCTCCCCCTTTTTTTGTGAAGTTTATTTTTGCCCAGGCCCCTTCCCCAATTTTTACCCATCCCAGCCAGAATTTCGGGGTTTTGGAAAAACCCTTTTTGGGCCCCCCCCTTTTTAAATTCCAAACGAGCACCCCCCCAAAAAAAATTTTTACTCCAAACCCCGGTCCCGTCCCCGCTCCTTTGGGCCTTTTTTTCCTTTTCCTTTTAACCTTTTTTTCCCCTTTTCCCGTTTTTGTTTTTGACCCCCAACCTTCCTTTTTCCGGAACCTTTTTTTTCCATTGCCTTTTTTTGACCCAAAAACAGGAAACTTCCCCCAAACCCCCTTTATTGCCCCCCCCCGGGGGGGCCGCCCCTTTTTTCTCCCATTCAATTTTTCTCCCTTTTTGAAAAACCCTCAAATTTTCGGCCGCACTTTTTCCCCTTGCCCCCGGCTGTTTTTTTTGTAAAACCTTTTATTTTGAACATCCCTCCCCCCCCCTTTTTTTTACGGGCCCAAAAAATTTGCCCCCCCTTTTGGGGCCCCCCTTTTCCCCAAAAAACCCTTTTAAAAAAGGGTGCCCTCCCCAAAAAGCCCTTTTCTTAGGGGTTTCCTTTTTTTTTAAAAATAAAATTCAAAAACCCGGGAGGAAAACTTGGTAGGGCCTAAAAAAATTAAAAAAACCAGAATTTTGGGGGTTTTGCACCCAGTAAAAAAATTGGGGAAACCATTCCCCCCCATTTGTTGGGAATGCCTTTTTGGGTATCCTAAATTTCAAAATTGCCCCCCGGGAAAGAGTAACCTCACCTTTGGGTTGGGAACCCCACTTTCCCAAGTGGAATTTAAACCCCAGTGTTTGGGTTTTTTGCCCAGTAAAATGAAATTTAAATAAATTTCATTTATTGCCCAAAAAATGCCCAAAAATTAAACCCCGAAATTATAATTTTGGAAACCCCAATGCCCAAAACCCCCCCCCTCTTTTTTCCGGGCCCCTTTTCATTCCCCCCCCCTTTCCCAGGAAAAAGGCCCTATTTCCCCAATTTCGGGCAAAAACCCCTGTGAAATTATAATTTTAAATTTTCAAATTAAGGGAAAATAAGGCCTCGAGGGGGGGCCGAGTGGGGAAATTAATTGGAAAAAACGGGCCATTTTTGCTTGTGGAAGGGCCTTTTTGGTATGTTTTTAAAATCCCCTTCCAAGGAAGGGAAGTAAACCCCTTTGGGGAGGGGCCCCCTACCCAAAACCTAACAGGGGAAGGAATTGCCGGAAATAATTCAGGGGGTTTAAAAATGTGCCAAAAAGTGAGGGGGTGGTAATTGGGGGTTGGCCCAGGGGGCCGGGTAAATCGGGGAATTCATTGGCACCCCCAGGGAAAAAGGGAAATTTTTTTGGGTCGGGGGGGGTTTTTTTTTTTTGTTTTTGGGGGGGGGGGGGGTGGGGGGGGGGTGGTTTTTTTGTTTTTTTTTTGGGGGTTGTGTGGTGGGTTGGTTTTTTTTTTAAAGGGGGTTGTTGGGTGGGGGGGGGGGGGGGGGGGGGGGGGGGGTGGTTTTTGGGGGGGGGGGGGAAACCCGGAAGTGTGACTCGCACAACCAAAAACCTGCACAACCAAAACCCTTTGCTGAACCACAACCCTTTCAAAATCCAAAAAACCCCCCCACAACCGCTTCTTGTTTGGGCACAAAAAAGGACGATTTTTTTCCCCAAATTCCCCCCCGATTTTTGATGAAACACAAATTTGGAATAGGCCCCATCGGAACATTTTGGAACAATACCATTGAACTAAAAATGCTTTCATTTTTTCTTTGAGAACCCCTGTTTGGATACACATACTATGAGTACCCCCCAGGGGCAAATAAAATTTTTTTTTCACCAAGACACAGCTACACCAGGGGAAAGGGGAACAATTTGTGGCAGGGGATGAACCTGTTTTTTTTGCCTCAAAAAATTGCTTATGCTACATGGTATAAGCACACTGTAACTAAAATACGGGGTGAGGGGAAAACCTGATTTAAACCCCGGGTTTTAGTTGGGGGTAAAATTCGTTTTTGATACTTTTTTGTATGTTTAAAAATTTTTTCCCCGAAAAAACCGGCCTGACAGAAGCGACGGGTTTTAAAAAGGAAAAAGAAAGTGTTCAGGCCCCTGAAACAAAAGTGTTGTATGCATTTTATTTCCTTCGGGAAGGGCTTCTTATTGATTAGTTTTTTGATTTTGTTTTAAAAGGAAAAACCCCATTCAAAACAGTACATCCCCAAACAAGAGGAAACACTTTTGGGATAAAGTTATTTGTACTTTGTGATTTTCAAAAGTGGTTGGTTTTGGATTTTAATTGTGGGACCCTTGGGTGCAAATAATACAAATTGGGTTTTTGGGTATCTCCCCGGTGATGGGGAGTTTGAACAATGAAAAAAACCATACCCTTTTTTTAAGGGGGTAATTTTTTTATACTAATAACTGGGACACAAGCCCCTTCTCATGAATTCTTGCGAGGAACAGACAGACGTGTGGGCACAGTGCATGGTATTGTAAGTTATTCCCCAAGGGTTCGATGCTGGCAGTCCCCCGAGGTGGGTGTGGCCTTTGGGGCCCAAAGGGCATCATGGCATTTTTGTTGCATGACAAACCCTGGAGTCACATTGTTGACATCATTTCACCAAAATGAAAAAGGCAAAAGTTGGGAGGCAGAATAAGAGACCAATAAAACCCTTTTTAAAAAACCGTAAACGTCATGGACTACAACCCCAATAAGTCTTAGTGGGCAAGTTTGACTTCAGATTTGGGGTTTTCAGATTTTTGACACCCAAAAATTTAATTTGTACATAAAACTTTTTTGCCACTTGAAGTTTTCCCGCAATGCTTATAAAAATACAAGTTTAAAACCAACCCAAAAAACCAAAAAAATGGGGAATTTTTTTTGTCATTTATAACAAATAATATTCCCAAATACCAAGAACAACACCTGCAATAGACCAAGGGGCCCCAAAAAATTAAACCCAAAACATGCCACCCCGTTGGGCCCGGTGATAAAACCCCAGCAAACCCTCCTACTGGTTCAAGAAAAGTGCTCCGATGAATGGGTTTTTTTTGTGGGCATACACAAAACTCCCAGAAAAATGCAGAGACAAATCGTTTTATGAGTGAGGAGTAACAAATTTCCACGCATATACCCCCTTTTTTTAAAAAATTCCGCCCAAACGCAGCAGTTCTAAAGGGAAAATTTTTCAGTGGCTATACCTATGTTTTAAAAATAATAATAAAACAATAGTAATAAACTGTTTTCAAAACCCCTGAAAGGGGTTTCAATGATTAATATTATATAATAATTATTCCTTTTTAAAATAATTTTACATTTCTTAAATTTGGATAATTTGCTAAATTGAAAAATTTTTGCTTTATATTATTATTTGACTAGGTTTTTTTGTTGGTTTGGGAGGGGTTAACATAAAATTTTGTGCTCCCGTTCAAGTCTTTTATTGTCTAACAAATGTAATTAAACGCCCTTTCTCATTTCCCTGCCAGCTTTTTGCTGGCAGCCCACCCCCCGGGGGCTATCATGTGACGTTTGGGGGTGTCCCACCTCGCCTAAAATATTCATTCCCGGTCAAAACCACTTGGGGGTTTGGGTGTATTTCCCCGACAAGAAGAGGCCCAATTTTCCCTTATTGCCCCCTTTTTGGGAAAATAGTCCTTGTTTCATTATTCTTGTTAGTTCTGGGGACTCCCGTTAACAGAACATTGTTAAAAACTTGGTGATTTTTGACATTTTAAAGAGGTTGTGTTTTGGGAAAGACACTCCCGAGCAAATCAGGTCCCCCTTTTAAAAAAAAAAAAAATGAAGCTTCTTTACCAAATTGTACTGGTACTGTGAACTGTCACAGTCGGGGATTTTTTTATGCGAAATTAAAATTCATTAAATAAGGGGGTTTTGTGACTTTTTTGAGAAATGCTGATGGTCCCTACTTAGTGTCGTTATTTAACTTCCCTTTTCCGTTTTTGTCGGGAGGGTTGGGGTTGTTGTATTCAAATTTGGGGTTAGCTTTTTTTTTATTGTTCCCAAACAGGGCTGGGTTTTGGGTTTCCATCTCAAGAATTTTGTTTATGTGAGACTTTTTTTCAGTCACTTTTTTTAAGTCTAGTCCCCAGTTTGGACATAAACCCAAATACTTAGACCTTACAAAACATAAGCACAAAAAATTAAATTGTACATGTTTGTAATATTTGTAAATGTTTTAAAGTACCAGACGGTACTTAAAAATTATAAATATGTTTGTGTTTCAGCACCAAAAATATTGTAAATCGGAAAAAGTGATTTTCTTATTATGTTTAAAAATTTAATTTTAAATTTTAATTTTGATATATGCCCCAAAACTACCAATTGTTAATAAATGTAAATTTAAAAATTAATTTTTCTTTTAGTTTGAGCCCCACCATTTGTAATCCCGAAGCACTTTAAAAATTCATTTCAGAATTCTAATGGATAATTGGAAAAAGGAACTGACAAATTATTATGAAAACCCCGTAACGGCTGGATGCTAGAAGGGCAGTCCTTTCTAGTATTCACTGGAGACTCTAAGCTTTTTTGAATCCGTTTTTTTTTAATAAATGGGGGCCCCGTTTTGGGATGCTCTTGACCAAGGGGTTTTAAGAAATTTTTTCCCGTTTTGGGCGTACAGTAAAATCTAAGGTCAAAAAACTGAGTACTTTCCTAATCTGAAGACTTTTAAATTTTAGGGCCCTTGTACAAAAACCCGGTGGGTGTATGTACCTGACTGGTTTTCTTGATCCAAGGAGATGGAAATACGTTTATGAGTTTTAGCTCTAAACAACCAACACTAAAATTTTCCCAATTTGGAATTTTGTTACCCATAAACCCTCTTGTAGTAAAATTTTTTTTCGTGATTAAAACCCAAATGAAACAGTTTTAAATTTATATTCTACTTTTTCCCGAGTTAAGTACATTAAAATTTTTGACCCTACTGGGAGTAGCCCCAAAAATTTTTCGGTGTGATGTATAACAGGAATTTACACTGCAGAAAAGTCCCGAGTGTTTTTTTAAAAAAATATTGTTTTCCCGCTCCCCTACAGAGATGTCTGATTAAAGATTTTAGATTCAAAAGGCAGTGTCACAATTTTGAATTTTACTCTATTTTATTAGTAGAAGAAAGAGCAACTACAGCAAAAGTGGCTAGCCTATGAACCCCGCTCACCACCTTTCCCCGCCTCACTGACACAAATTTCAGAGTGTAGCTGGGGAGTTGACTCAGGGCCCCATACTAATACTGTGTATGCTAACCCCCGTTCTACTTATCCTAGACCAGATCTAGACCCCCCTAAAATAAACTGGACAGGGTTTCCGACTTAAGGACGTCCAGATCACTTTTGATTCCTTTCTCCTCCATTAAACCCAACCCGGTCCCCCACTCTCAGGAACAGTTTTAAGGTTTAATGCCTCATTATGTTGGGGAGACTGCACAAATAAGGGACAGAGGAAAAATTTAATGAAGAAGATTTATAGAGAGAAAAAAAATTCGTCCTTTTAAGACAACCCAAAGATAGAACACAGGGCACATTTAATGTGGGAGAAAGGGTGCATCAATGGTTCCTAAGTTTTTTTTAGAGTGAAATTAGACACCTATTTTTGATTTTTTTGGAAAAACCAGGACGTGCTATAACTTGGGCCCCTTTAAACACTGGGGTTTCCTTGTTTTCACACAGCTTTTGGGATAAGAGCTCAAACTTGTACGCTGCTTTGGGGCCCTTTGCCAAGACCCTTAGTTTGATCGTCAAACCCAAAATATTTTTAAGAAAAAAAAACTTTTTACCTGTAAGATATCAATTTTGCATTTAAAACGTTACAAAAGGGAAAGATGAAACCTTGTGTTTGAGGTTTTTCTCATAGAAAAAAAATTGCATTTGAGAGGTGGTTAGGTCGCCAAGTGAAAAAACTATGACAGCCTTTTTCAGTTGTTACAAAACTTTAAGAGTTTAAAAACAACTGTATGTTCCCGCTGACTTACAAAAATATTGATCGATCAAAACTAACCCCCACATAATTCCCGAAACTGCAGCTTACAGACAATTTTGAAAATTTCTCACAAACTTGTACGGACTAAAAAAAAATAGAAACAAGGGAACTAAAAAAAGTCCTAGAAGTTGGGAACCTAAATCAAACTGCTTTATTGCCGGCCCGATGTACCTCTACTGTAACTTTTCAAACCTTTTCCAGGAAAAAACATTAAACCTGAATCTGTCTCCGTGGCTAGACAGAATTCCCGATATCGAGAAGAAGAAAAATTTTTTTGTACCTTTGTAACAAAAAGGGCTGCAAAAGAGTTTTTGCCTAAGATAAAAAAGATACGAAGAGAGTCTTTCGGCTGGCCCCCCACTCCAAATTTTGTATCCTCTTTCCCCCAACAACAAAGGCACCGAAATTCTAGTAATACCTCTTTCCAAAAGTTTTTGATAATATTACCAGGAAGATGACTACCCTCAGAGAGTGTATCTGACAAAAGAATTTGTTCAGCGATGAATTTTTTTTCTTTTGAGAGGTAAAGTAGAGGAATTTACAAACACATCTAACCCGAGATTATTTCTTTCAAAGCTGCAAAGGTAGTGTCACCTTAACATATGGGGGGTGAACTGCCTCCTTTTTGTTGTCTGTGGGCTTAGCCTTTTAAGGGGAGACCCACCAAAGCTGTTTTTTAAATCAAAACCGCGGATTGCCATCCCCAAAAAAGCTAAGTCCCCGCCGCTATTTTTTTTAGAGGATTTGGATTTTTATTGAGAAAGAAACTCGGGGGCTGCGAGGAGGGGAATTTTTAAAAAACCGAGTGAAACCCCTTGGCGTGCACAGGTTTTTGTTGTTTAAGATGGTTATAGGAAACGGAGACTGGCTATCGATTACTCTGAGACAATCAACAAATTTACACTTCGTGATGGGTACCCTCTACCTCGAATTGACGATACAGTGAACAAAATTGCTCAGTACTATGTGTTTAGCACAATTGATCTACAGAGTGCCTATCATCAAGTCCCTATAAGGAATGAAGATAAACCATACACAGCGTTTCAGGCTAGTGATGGCCTGTATCAGTTTACCAGAGTCCCTTTTGGAGTCACCAATGGGGTAGCCTGCTTCCAACGAATTATGGATTCACTCATTCAGGAAGAGCAACTCATGGGAACTTACGCGTATTTAGATAATGTTACCATTTGTGGCAAGACCCAGGAGGAACATGATGCAAACCTTGATAAGTTTTTTGGAAGCCGCCAAGAAGAAAAATATCAGTTACAATGAGGAAAAGTGCACTTTTCAACTAAAAGGCTTAGCATCCTTGGTTATGTAGTGGAAGGAGGTTCAATATTCCCAGACCCTGAACGACTACGACCTCTACGGGAACTTCCAATGCCTCAAGACAAAAAGTCACTCCGAAGAACTCTTGGTCTCTTTGCTTATTACTCACAATGGATCTACAACTATTCAAGTAAAGTCCGCCCATTGAGTGCTACCACATTTCCTGTGACAAAGGAAGCAGAAGCCGCTTTCCATACTCTCAAACAGGACATTGAAAACTCAGTAGTTCAGGCCATTGATGAGTCCCTACCATTCGAAGTGGAAACGGATGCATCTGACATTTCCATTGCTGCAGTCTTATCTCAGGCAGGACGACCAGTAGCCTTCTTTTCGAGAACTTTTCAAGGATCAGAGAAATGTTATGCTGCGTAGAAAAGGAAGCCCAGGCCATCATAGAAGCAGTTCGCCACTGGAGGCATTATTTAACTGGTAGACATTTCACCATAAGGACTGACCAACGTCCTGATGTTATTTCGACAAGAACCAAAAAATAGGGTAAAGAATGACAAAATTATTAGGGTGGGTATG
>NC_069457.1:33993880-34029541 GCF_026875155.1 Cherax quadricarinatus | reverse complement strand
TTTATTTTACATTACTCCAATTTTTCTTAAGGATAACTAGTGAAAAACATCGAGGGGCCACCGAGTTAATCTGTTCTAGGCATAAGTTGAGGTCTGTGTTGCTATTATATCTTCCCAGCTTATATTGGTTAGGAATTGGTTTACCTTGGTCCACTTTATGTTTTTGTTATTGAAGTTGAATTTGGTGGATGCTCCCTCATGATAGTCTCATTATGTCGGTCTGGGGCTCCACGAAATATATGTCTGAACCTCAATTATGTTGTGATCTGAGTAATTGTTTTTGATATGGTGACATTTCTTATCAGATCATCATTGTTAGTGAAGATGAGGTCTAGTGTATTCTCCATTCTAGTAGGCTCTATTATTTGCTGGTTTAAATTGAATTTTGTGCAGAGATTTAAAAGCTTGTGTGAGTGTGAGTTTTCATCAAAAGCTGCCTCCTGGTTTTTATTACTGCAACAATATTATTTGCTATATTCCTCCATTTTAGGTGCCTTAAGTTGAAATCCCCAGGAGCAAGATGTTGGTGCAGGAGCTGGAAGATTTTCCAGACAGTGGTAAAATTTTTAACAGCTGTTCCTGGAATTGCTCGGATTTGCATCCGGAGGCTTGTAGACTACCATAATAACAGGTTTTTTGGTTCTCGACCTTTACTGCTAAAACTTCCACTACATCATTTGGGGCATTAAGCATTCGGTGCAAACAAGTGACTCTGCAATGTAACAGGCCAAACCTTCCCTTTTGCCTTTTCACTCTGTCACATCTGTATAGGTTGTAACCCTGGGATCCTTATTTCGTTGTCCAAGTGATCCTTTATGTGGGTCTCAGTGAAAGCCGTGAACATTGCCTTTGCCTCTGCAAGCAGTCCACGGATGAAAGGTATTTTTTTGTTTGTTGCTGGCTTTAGACCCTGTATATTTGCAAAGAAGAATGTTATCGGACTGGTGGTATTGTTGGTACTGGGGGGGGATTTTTTTTTCCGGCATTAGTATCTGTATCTGTTGGTTTGGAGT
The DNA here is from genome assembly GCF_026875155.1 of Cherax quadricarinatus. Lineage (NCBI taxonomy): Eukaryota > Metazoa > Arthropoda > Malacostraca > Decapoda > Parastacidae > Cherax > Cherax quadricarinatus. The sequence continues at coordinate 34,028,528 of NC_069457.1, read as the reverse complement.
GGAGGCCATCGACTGTGGTTCCACTCCAGGAATGACTGGATTTGGTGTACGATTTCTGCCATTTCCTGCCAGTTTTTTTTCCTTTCCCGGCACTAAAAAACCTCTCCCTCTTTAGTGGCGTGGTACCCAGGTTTTCCCATGGCCTGGATATTTTGTATCTTTTTTTCCCCTTTTGATGGGGATGCCTGGCAATTTAAGTTTTTAGCACAATCTTTCCTTACTGAAGAGGTACACAGTTCAGGGTGAAAAAGCTTACAGAAGGGAGTTTGCATTTCCTGTTGTCATATGGGCAGGCATTTTCTAGGGTGGTCATAGTTGCACGTCCCATCTGTTTTTCCCGATTTCCCATGCCAGCAGATACCCAAATGCATACCCTACCCATCATGCTAGTAAAACTAACAATCCGGGATAGCAACCTCACATCTGCCGAGCTAAACCCCGGTGGACAAAAGAGAGGGCGGCCCGGGGTATCCGCCACAAAACATACCTCCTTCGGCCACCACCCCGGAATCCGAAAGGTGGCTTCCAGAGATACACCCGTTGCCCGAAAGACACCCAAAGCTACTCCGGGATACCGGAGAGGGTCGGGACCATCCCAGGCGATCCAGATTCCCACGGCAAACAAACGCCACCGCCAAGAACCTCAACGGAATGGGATAGACCCCGGTATCCTTTCCCTACCTAGGAAACTAGCGCGCCTGTGGGAGCAATCCCAAAGGCCAAAAAGAGGAAGGGCAAAAGGGAGGGGTGAGGAGGGGGAGGAGGAAAGGAAAAAGGGGAGGATGGGGAGGATGGGATAGGGGAGGGGAGATTGGAGGGTAATTAGGTTCGGTCTGAGGAAGAAGCCCGACAGGTCTAATTCCTCAGCCCAGAGCCTCTTCACCACGCCAAGGAGCCCCCCTTGAAGGGGGGCCCAGGGCAAGATTAATACATTAGGCTATTGTGTTTATGCCTGTTTTGGGGCCTTGTGGGACAGTGCCAGAGTGGAGTGGGTTGGAGCCTTGGAGCTATGCCTACGGTAGCCTACCGTGAAAAGATATAATAATAATAATAATAATAATAATAATAATAATAATAATAATAATAAAAATAATAATAATTATTATTATTTTTATTAGACTAAGTTTCAACTTTTTACCCATATCTCTGAGATATGGGTAAATATGTTGAAACTTAGCCTAATAAAAAATAACAATAATTCGAATGTGTCAAGAAAGCAAAGGAATACGCCAAGGCCCGTATGTTTCCAAATTTATCGCGAAGCTCCTTACCATCCTCCTGACCCTGCCAGTCTAAAAGGGCAGAAGCCGATCGATCTTTTCTAAAGCCCTAAAAACGCCTGAAGCACCATAGGTCAGGATCGCCTCAACAGCCTTGCACTACTCGCCGTCCATAACGATGTACATGTTCTGTTGATCGTGTGATCAAAAAAGTTTGCGGAAAAGGAACCGCCGTCTTCTCTTTGCTTAGGCTGCAGTTTTGATTAATCCTTTCAGTGTAATAACCTTTGCATGTTAATTTAAGGCTACTATTATAGGTAATATTATAAAGTATATTCTACATTAAGTTAAGGTCTAATGTAAAAGCTCTAGCTATTAAATTCTTACTTTCAATAAAGTTTTAATAAGATACAAAATTCCCCCACATTGTAAGGTCAGTGTTTTTTTCTCTCAAAAAAAATTGGCCCTCTCATTTGGATCCAAAGAGAAACACTGGCACCTAGAGCGAGGGTTATGCCCATTCATTTAGGTCAGTCAGCCAGTAATTAACAAATAAGAATCCCGTTAGGGGAGAAACGGTAATGCTAATGCTTTTTAACAACCGAAAATTCTCCCATCGGGCCCCCCCCAAATTTTGTTCCTAGATCCGCGCCTGGTCAGGTACACTAGCAGACCTGTGTGGGAAGGTTTTCTGACGAGCTGGCAACTTTTTTTACAACATGAACCTGCCTCTTTGGGCCTAACACTTCAGTTTTAAATTTCACCTTACCCTTTATTATCCATATACAAAGGCTACACACGCCCAACGCTATGTATAACACACTATTATCAGGGAGACTGTCTTTCCTCTGACAAAAAAAGTTCTATTATTATTTTCACCAACACGCTAGGCCTCAAGCTTCACCTGCGAGAGTTTACCTGGAGAGAGTTCCGGGGTCAACGCCCCCGCGGCCCGGTCTGTGACCAGGCCTCATGGTGGATCAGAGCCTGATCAACCGGGCTGTTAACTGTTTGGCTGCACGCAATCCAACGTACGACCCACAGCCCGGTGATAGGTACCTACTTCAGGTACTTGCCCAGTGCCAGCTTGAAGACTGCCAGGGGTCTGTTGGAAATTCCCCTTATGTAGCTGGGAGGCAGTTGAACGTCTCGGGCCCCTGACACTTACTGTATGGTCTCTTAACGTGCTACTGACACCCCTGCTTTTTCACTGGGGGATGTTGCATCGTCTTTTGCTTTCATTGTGAGTGATTTTCGTGTGCAAGTTCGGTACTAGTCACACTAGGATTTTCCAGGTGTATATAATCATGTATCTCTCCCGCCTGCATTCCAGGGAGACAGGTTTAGCAACTTCCAGCGCTTCCAGTAATTGAGGTGTTTTTCTCTGTTAGGGCGTGCCGTGAAGGTTCTTTGTACATTTTCTAGGTCAGCAATTTCACCTGCCCTGAAAGGTGCTGTTAGTGTGCAGCAATATTCCAGCCTAGATAGAACAAGGTGACCTGAAGAGTGTCATCATGGGCTTGGCATCCCTCGTTTTGAAGGTTCTTGTGGCATGCAAAGAGTATGTAACCTTTATTTGGCACATTTACACACCCTCATTTACGGGCCCTATCTCCCCAACCTAATATCAGCCTTGACCTAAAACGTTTCTTGATAGTTATGACGAACCCCAGGCATAACACCAGACACAAGCATCTCTACGGCATTCCCCGTGTCCGACTAACCTTTACAAAAATTCAATGTATGTCAAAGGCCCAAAAATCGGGAATACCCTACCTGAGAACTCTAGAACTCAGACACATTCATCACCTTCAAAACTACCATTAGAAAACATCTTATCTCCCTGATACACCCCGTCAACTAACTACACAAATACACCTGGTGGTTCACACTTACACTCACTCACTCATTTGACCATAAACGAAATATTAATCTCAATTTTAAAAAATAAGAATCCTGTGATATTCCAATACTGAAACTATGTACTGTGCCAAAACAAAAGCATTCACATTGCTAAACTCACAAACTAGTATTTAGTCACTTAGCCATAATACCAACTTTACCTCATAATTTGTAATATTTTAAAATTTAAGAATAAAACTAAGTCTGCCCGAAATGCCTAGCCATGCTAAGCATTCTAGTGGTACACTCTGAAATCACTATTTTACAACATGTAAAACCACACAATAACCAAATTTCTGTAAACTCAGCATTGTAATCCTTTTAAAGAGAATAAACTTTGAATTTGAATTTGAACCAGTGAACCAGGGACCCATTTACCCAGGTTCCAGCCAATGAGAAGATGGTTTTGGCAATTGCAGAGGTTATGGGGGTTTACCACTCTCCTGTTGCCCTTGTCATTCCCTTTGTAGAGCTGGTTGAAGCACAGTCTGCTCCTAGTGGCTCCTATTTGCCTTGCTTCCGTGGAGTGCACTAATACCTATTGCTAAACATAGTGTATATAGTGTACTTTCTTCTGTTCTAAATTGGGGGAAGGATAATATAAGTCAAAAGTTTTTCTGCTGTGTTTATTTTCCCCCCTTTACACCCAGGATAACATGCCATTTGGGCTCCTGGGTTGAAATAGTTCTCATTATCCATCCTGCCTTTTTCTAGCAGATGCGATTGATACAATGTTATGGTCCTTACGTGGAGTTTACCTGAAGAGAGTTCCGGGGTCAATCCCCCCGCATCCTGGTCTGTGACCAGACCTTCTGATGGATCAGAGCCTGATCAGCCAGGATGTTACTGCTGGCTGCATGCAACCAATGTACGAGCCACAGCCCGGCTGGTCAGCTAACCTTGAAGGTGATTATTATTATTATAAACAAAAAGAAGCGCTAAGCCACAAGGACTATACAGCGCTGCAGGGCAGGAAGGAAGCGAGGGCATCAGGGGGCAAAAGGAAGATGGATGAGTAACAGGTTATGGATAACAGTGGGGTAGTGGAGGGTTTGAAAGGGTAAAGGGCAGCAAGAAGACTGAACTAGAAAGGGCTGAGGGGAGTGCAAAAAGTATCATCAGAGTTTGTGGAGTAAATCAGTCGTTGTCAGAAGTCAATGAGTCAGGATTAAAGGAGGGTCCATCAGCAAAAAGGGAAAGGTAAAGAGAGAGTAGTAGAACAAAGACGACGTTGGAGGTAAATTCTGTTTTGCTCGTTGATAGAGAGGGCAGTCTAACAGAATGTGGCTAATAGATACTGGAACTTGACACTGCTCACAGAGAGGAACGGGTGCCTCTCCATGAGATACCCGTGAGTAAGCCCGAGTGTGGCCAATGTGAAGCAGGAGAGAGTGGTCTCCCAACCACCGCACTGATGACAAGAAGACGGCCAGTAACCTATGCTCGGGTTAAAAGAATGAAGTTTGTTACCGAGCAGAGTTGACCAACGTTGTTGCCAACGGTGCGAAGGTGGGTAGTATTGCAGCAAAATAGTCCAGAAATGGAACACCTCGATAGGAAATTGGTAGGTCATTTTACTGCTGACCGCGCAGCAGTGTCTGCCTGTTCATTGCCCTGTACGTCGACATGACCAGGGACCCAACAAAAAACAATATCCTTATGTTTGGTAGAGATACGGCGTAGCCAAAGTTGGATATGGAGAACGAGGGGATGAGAAGTATCAAATTTTCGTATAGCCTGTAGAGCACTAAGGGAGTCTGAGACTACTACAAATGTTTGACACAGGTATAAAATGCGATACAAATAAGTGCTGCAAGAATGGCATACAGTTCAGCAGTAAAAATGCTAGCTGAAGATATTTAAATGCCCCCGCACGACGCTGTCCGGAAACACTGCTGCGAATCCGACGCCGTCTGAAGACTTAGAGCCATCTGTGTACACAGCGGTGGCATGAGAAGGGGAAAGTGGAAGTGATCAAGAAAAAGAGAGCGGGAAGCCACCATAGGCGTTGAGCTTTCGAGCAAGGGAGTGAGAAAGAACAGACCCGAACAGCTGGAACTTCCCAGGGGGGTAGGGAAAAGTGAGATGCTACATGAACATATAAAGGTGGGTAACTGAAGGGAAGACAAGAGTGAATGTAGGCGAAGAGAAAAGGGACGGAGCAAACAGGGTATAAAGGGAAAGGGTTTGTGTAGATCGTGAGAGCGTCCCATAGTAGCGAAGGCAATGGGCATCACGGCGATCAGACAAGGATGGAACATTCGCTTCTGTATAGAGGCTCTCAACGGGGGAAGAGCGAAAAGCACCAAAGGGCACAAACGAAAATCCTTGGTGATGGATAGAGTTAAGGCTAGAGAGAGTAGCAGGAGAGGCCGCGGAATAAATCTGGTCACCATAATCAAGTTTCGTTTAAAACGGGGGCTGAATGTAGGCGAAGCGAGTTCGACGATCAGCTCCCCAGGAAAGATGAGCAAGGGTTTTAAGAAGGTTTAGCCGGCTGTGACAAGTTGCCTTCAGAGGGTAATGTGAGGTTTCCAGGATAACAGCGGTCAAAGAGAAGGCCTAGAAACCTGACTGTATCACGTTCGGGTACGGGAGCCTAGAGACACAAAGGATATGGGAGATTAACAGAGCGTCTAGTGAAAGTAATTTGGTGAGTTTTGGTACTTGAAAATTTAAAAACCCATGCGTGGTGGCCCAAGTGGAAACACGGTCGACTGCATAAATGGAGGGGAAACTGCAATAAGATGACAGTCAGTGCCTGCACAAGCAATAGCGAAGTCATCAACATAGAGTGTTTGACCAATATTGGGGGGAATACAGGGGCCCAAATCATTTATAGCAAGGAGAAAAAAGTTTTTGTGCTTAGAACACATCCCTGAGGGACACCTTCAGCTTGGATGAAGTCGGGGAAAGAACATTATTGACTCGAACACGGAAATGTCTGTCAGTTAAAAAGTTCTTAAGGAAGGATGGTAGATTGCCTCGGAGGCCTAAGGAATGGGCCTGGGCCAAAATATTATACCTCCAAGTTGTGTCATATGCCTTTTCAAGGTCAAAAAAAAATTTTGGGAATAACGGGGTGATTATTCGCAAAGGCATTACGAACATATGTATCCAAGCGTTAGTAAGGGGTCTATGGTAGAACGACCCTTAAGAAAGCCATATTGACTAGCGGAGAGACTGTTGTGTGTGTCTCAACCTCAACAGAACACATGACCATAACACAAGGCACAGATCACTCTTTGATGTTCCTCGTGTCCATCTCAAACTATGCAAAAACTCAATGCACATAAAAGGCCATAAAATCTGGGAAATTCATTACTGTAAATAAAAAGAAACACTACCTGTTTTAAATTTAAGTCTCTTCTCAAAGATCACTTACTCACCCAAAACCAAAAAAATACTGAATAACTGAACCTTATAAATTGTATATCTTTAAAAGTTTCTCACAATTATATCACATAAATGTTAAACCAAACCGAATCTAACTTTATTATTTTTTTAAATACACTACCTAAAAGAATACTTCATACGACTGAATGTACAACAATGCATGCAACCATAATGACCTGTCTTTGTAATACTCACTTGTGCTTTATAGTAATCTGTTTACATTAATGTTTTATCACTGATTTCATCATTGCTTAGTTAATCCTAAGTTAATTTAAGCCAGCCCGTAATGCTATAAAATAGTATAAGTGGCTTGGGATGCTGCTCTCATCTGTATTTTTTTGTACCCCTGATGTGTGCTCAAATTGTTAATAAATAAATAAATAAATAAATAAATTTACGAGAAAGTTTCCAAACACTTTGCAAACTGCACTAGTAAAAGCGATGGGGCGATAGTGGGAGGCATCATGTCCTGTAGTACCCGGTTTGCGGGAAAAGGGGGAACAATGGCAGATTTCCACAGCTGGGGGAAAAACTCCTTTTTGTCCAAATAAGATTGAAGAGGTGTAAGAGGACTACAAGGGCTGACCGATGTAAATGTTTGTAACTACGAATATGAATGTCGTCAGGCCCAGCTGCCGATGATCGGCAAGCTGAGAGCGTTCCCCAGTTCTTGAAGTGTAAAAGGCACATTATACTGTTCTTCTCTGAGAGAAGAAAAGTCCAAGGGTACTAACTCTCTGGCAGACTTTGAGGAAAGAAACGAGGGGCATAGATGGAGCCCTCGGGAAATACGAACCAAATGTGTGCCAAGTTAAATGGCAACGTCGAGAGGGTTTGCTACATCAACACCAGCGACCCGTAGAACAGGAGCCGGGTCAGGAGAGTATTTACCACTCAATTTCCTCACTTTTTTTTCCAGACTGCACTCATAGAAGAAGCAGAAGTGATGGTGGAAACATAGTCTCGCCAACAAGTGCGTTTAGCTTCACGGATGACATGGCGAGCGATCGTACGCTTCTGCTTAAAATCAAGAAGTCTCTCAGCGGTTCTATTGTACCGGTACCTGCCCCATGCAGCACGTTTCAAATGTACTGCACGAGCACAAGCAGGAGACCACCAAGGCACGCACTTCTGAGAATGCCTGCTTGAGGTTTGGGGTTTTAGAATGGGGAAGCTGCGGTATAAACTGACATCGAAAAGATATGTAGGAGCTCATCAATGGAGGATGAAGAAGGAACCTCACTAAAAGCAGTGAGGTGTGAGTAAAGATCCCAATTTGCCCGATCAAATTGCCAGCGAGGGCTACGGAAAGGTGGTGAATAGGAAGGAGAAGAATGATCGGAAAATGATCGCTGTCATGTAAGTCTGGTAGAACAGACCAGGTGAAGTCTAGTGCAGTGGAGGAAGAGCAGACTGATAGATCGATGCAAGAGAGAGTTAGGAGTACGAGGATCAAAATGGGTGGGAGTACCGTATTTAAAACATGGAGGGGTGAGAGGCGAGAAAAGCCTCCAACTGGATGCCACGTGAGTCACAATGAGACCCCCCCCAGAGGAAATGGTGGGCATTAAAATCACCAAGTAACAGAAGTGGTGGTGGTAAGGATGAAACAAGAAAGGCAAAGTCTGGGATAGAAAATGATCGAGAAGGGAGAAGATATAAAGAACCATATTGAAACCACTTATTCAAGTGGATACAGGCTGCAGTGTAATGCAGCGAGGTATGGACAAATAGTTGACAGTATGGAATATCATTGCGTAGAAGAAGGGCACTTTCATTAAAGGTCCCATCTGAGAAAGGATCCGAAGAATACAATAAATTTTAGCCTGAGATAAAGGGTTTGGAAAACAGCCGAGTGTAATTTTGGTTCTTGTAAGCAAGTACCAAACAGGGAAAACCTGAAAGCAACATCTGAAGCTCACCCCGATTTCCCTGAGGCCGCGGATATTCCACTGTAAATAGGCCATGATTGGCGATGAAGAAAAACCAGGAATCTGTAGGTAAAGGGACCTACGGACTAAGGGGTTAGAAAAGTCAACGTGTGGTGGCATTGGAAGACGTTCAAGTAGCGAAGGAAAAGGAGCGTTGCGAAGAATGGGGTTGTGAAGATGGAGGAGAGGAAAGAAGGAACAGGAAGTGAATCAGTGTCTATTTAAGGTTTAGTCTCTGCAATATATTCTGAAATGGCTTCAAGTGTTTTTTGAATTTAAAGATGTATGGGAGACCATATTGGAGATAGAAGGAGGAGGGGGAGTAAAAATGGGACAAATAATGGACTGTACCAAAGTAGAGGGGGAGGGAAGAGTGTAAGGGACTGGAGATGAAGTGTCGGGGGGGACAGAAAGGCAGAAACCCGGGAGGTGGCAGAAGAGGGAGGGAAAATTGGGAGGGGACAGGGGTGGAAGGCATAGTACGAGGAGGAAAGGGGGAATCTCCACACTTGTAATAGAGCCAGAGAGAGGGGAAAAACTAGGTAACAGAGACTGGGAAAGGGGAAAGTGTGGAGGTGAAGAAGGGAAGGAAGGGCAAAGAAAATTTGAGCAATGTGGATTTTTTGGACTTCTGAGTAGAGGGGCGACTGTATTAGGTGTCCCTACGAGGTCTTGTCGATACTGGGGCTTGTGAGGAAGGACGCGAAGATGTGAGAACAGACTGAGTTGTAGTCGGGACGTCAGAGCCAAGGACAGAAAAGGATTAGATGCCATAGGGGGCTTTTGGGGGGGGTAACAACAGAGGAGGCTGCAGAAGATGGGACGCCCAGAAATGGGGGGATGTTTGGAATACGAGAATAAGAAACACGGGGTAGTCTCCCTTGGAGGCGGAGATGAGTAACTGCCATAGCTAAGGGAGACCTTCTGCCTCTTTGAGGCAACGGATTTCACATTCATTTAAGTAGACCTGGCAACGGCGGGAGACGAAGGGTGAGCTTCATTACAATTAAGGCAAGATGGAGGTTGATGCAAGATGTATTAGAATGGTCGTCGGCACCCCCAGACTGGGGATTCGGCCATAATCTGCAATATTTTCGCTGGGTGACCAAAACGCCAGCAATTTTTACATTGTTGCGGTGTAGGTATCACCCTTTCGAACTTGTAACCGACGTCCCGCAACATATACAGAGGACAGGAGTTCTCGGCTGTCAAAAGTTAAACGAGCCACATTGCAAGGGTAACGTCTCTGCCCCCGGGCAGGAAGGACATAAGAGTCTACTTTGAGGATTGGGGGATCCTGGAGTTTCCCGCTGTTCAAAAATGTCATTGCCACATGATGGAAATTTGTTGGACTATGGTATGGGCAGAATGACAGTACCACTACAAGAATTGAGAGAAAGATGTTTTTCAATAGTGATAGGAGTAGTATCGATATTCGAAAGGAGAGAAAGATCATGACCTTGGGTAGCATTCTGGACAGTGACGATGCGCATACCACTCTTGAGAGCATGAAATGAAATATCTCTACCATCATGACGCAGGAGTGCTTTGCCAATACTATGGTCAGAAAGGTAGGGAGAAGAAGAAGTCGGTCTTAAAGTAAAGAATTTAGTCCATTGTGTGGTCCGAAACTGAGCGTGGAGAGGGAGTGCCCTTGACGTGTCGGTCTTTTCTGAGTAGAATGGGAAGGTAATGAAGGAGCATCATCAGGAGATTGACGTTGGCGTTTAGGAGTAGGACCGGAGTTGGTCTGGCGTGAAATGGGGGCGATTCGAAAATTTTCCGTACCGTAGAGGGGGAAGCCGGAAGCATAGTCAAAGGAGAGCGGAGTTCAGACAAATCGAAGGAGTCAGTCAAAGCCCCGGTACCTGAAGGGTGAGGAAACAGCACCACAAGAGGTATAGGGTATCAGGAGTGTCCGAAGAGTGGTCTAAACACAAGGCAGGGTCAGAATGGGGTGCGGTATCAAGAAGGGGCCCGGGGTAGTGGGCTCATGGACTAGGGCTGCCCCTGGTTAGGTTACTCCTTTGCTTTTTGTTTTTAAGAAAAAAAAAGAAAGAAAGAAAAGAAAAATAAAAAAAGAATAAATAAAGGGGGGGCGGGGAGGAATAGTTTTCCCCGGGGGGAATGAAAGGGCCAGAAATCTCCCTCTGCGCCCAAGAGGACCTCAGCACCGCTAGGGAGCGCAGATGCAGCATGGAACCCGTGCCATACCCTACCCTTCAGCCAGTAAACCAGCAATCCGGGATAGCAACCCTCACATCTGCCGAGCTACCTCGGTGGACAAAAGAGAGGGCGGCCGGATATCCGCCACAAAGCATACCTTCTTTGGCCACCACCCCCGGAATCCGAAGGTGGCTTCCAGAAAATACACCCATCGCCCAAAAGACACCCAAAGCTACTCTGGGATACCCGGGGAGGGATTGGGACATCCCCAGGCAATCCAGATTCCATGGCAAAACTACGCCACCGCCAAGGGAACCCCAACGGAATGGGATGGACCCCGGTGTCCTTTCCCCCACCTGGAACTAGCTCGCCTGTGGGAGAAAATCCCCAAAAGGGCCCAAAAAAAGGAAGGGCAAAAGGGAGGGGTGAGGAGGGAAAAGGAGGAATGGAAAAAGGGGGAGGATGGGGAGATGGGATAGGGGAGGGGAGAATGGGGGGTAATTAGGTTCGGTCTGAGGAAGAAGACCGACAGACCTTGAAGGTGAGATTTCCTCCGACATGATCACTCCCAGGTCTTTGACGATGGTTTTTCGCTCCATTTTGTGGCTGGAATTTGTTTTGTACTCCGATGAAGTTTTAATTTCCTCATGTTTACCATATTGGAGTAATTGAAATTTCTCATCGTTGAACTTTATGTTGTTTTCTGCATCCCATTGAAAGTTTGGTTGATGTCCGCCTGGAGCATTGCAGTGTCTGCAATGGAAGACACTGTCATGCAGATTTGGGTGGCTGACATCCTTGTCTATGTCAAATATGAGGATGAGAAACAAGATGGGAGCGAGTACTGTGCCTTGTGGAACCGACCTTTTCACCGTAGCTGCCTCTTTGATCTGTTTGTGAGGAAATTATAGATCCATCTACCAACTTTTCCTGTTATTCCTTTAGCACGCATTTTGTGCACTATTACGACATGGTCACACTTGTCGAAGGCTTTTGCAAAGTTTGTATATATTACATCTGTATTCTTTTTGTATTCTAGTGCATCTAGGACCTTGTAGTGATCCAGTAGCTGAGACAGACAGGAGCGACCTGCTCTAAACCCATGTTGCCCTGGGTTGTGTAACTGATGGGTATCTAGATGGGTGGCGATCTTGCTTCTTAGGACCCTTTCAAAGATTTTTATGATACGGGATGTTAGTGCTATCGTTCTGTAGATCTTTCCTATTGCTTTACTGCTCCCTTTGTGGAGTGGGGAGGGGAAAGAAAAGCTTTATCATATCAACATTCTTAAGAAATATTACTGAAGAAATTCGGTTAACTGCCTGAATGACTTTGATTTAGTTTTTCCACACAAACTTGATAAGACAACTGAGGAATGTAAGGTGTGCATAATTGACACCTCTAACATAGACTTTGACAGAGAACTACATGACTTGGTGACTCTTGACCACTCTGGTATGACAAACATTAATATCAATGAGTCTTTGGATGACCAGAAGAAACATGAACTACTTCAGTGTGTGCGTAAATTCTCAGATGTTTTTACGGATATTCCAGGTGTCACCTCCACGGTAGTCCATAAGATTGACTTAGTCACGGACAATCCTATCAAACGAAAATTATACCCAGTTCCAGTTCACCTTAGGGATGCATTTGACAGAGAGGTACACAGATTATGAAGCTAAACATCATTGAACCTTCAGCATCTGCATATTGCTCACCAGTAGTCATGGTTAAGAAGGAAGACAATTAATATAGACTTGCTGTTGACTTCAGAGGACTTAATGCTATAACTCGGTGGGATGCTGAGCCTATGACCTTAATAGATAGCGATCTACACAAATTTTATGACTCTTCTTTCTTTTCAGAGATGGATACTGCACAAGCATATCATCAAGTAATGTTAGATCCTTCTTCTAAGCAGTACACTGCTTTTCCTACACACCAAGGACTGATACAGTATAGAACTATGCCCTTCGGTTTGGTAACTGCCTGTGCTACCTACATGAGACTGATGAGAAAGGTCTTGGGTAATATGCCAAATGTTTCAGTTTATTTTGAAACATCCACGTCAGGCAAGCATATCCAAACATTAACATCAGTTTTACATAGGTTATGCTCACATGGCCTCACTGCCAAGCCGAAGAAATGCTTCCTTGGGTATAACAAAATTAGATATCTTGGATTGATTCTTTCTAATAACGCTTTGCAGCCTCTCCCCAGTAAGATCAAAGCTTTATTAGAGCTTAAATTCCCCAAAACCAAGAAGCTCATGCATAGCTATCCTGGTTCTGTAAATTTTTAAGCACGGTTCATCCCTAACATTACCGATTTTACAGGCATCTTATCCGACTACCTTAAGAAGTCTGTGAAGGAACCTCTTGAACTTTCCGACATAGCGCGAGAAAAGTTTAATGAGATTAAGAACATCTCGAAAGACCCTATATTTAAGATTCCAGATATTAATAAGCTGTTTTGTTTTAGAACTGATGCCTCCAATACTGGCCTAGGTGCAGTGTTACTACAGTATCATGATAGTACACCCTTTCCTGTATGCTTCCTAAGTCGGAAACTTCTTTCTGCAGAAACGAGATACTCCACCATAGAAAAAGAATGTTTGGCCCTTGTGTAGGGTATCTCCTAACTTAAATTTTATTTACTGGGAAAAGAATTAATTTTAGAGACGGATGACAAACCTTTGATATACCTAGAACTTTTAAGGGAACCAACAGTCGCCTCTTGAGGTGGATATTGGCACTCCAAACTTTTAAGTTTCATATTGTGTATATGAATGGTTCATCCAATTATTTCTCTGGTTAAGTTGTGACAGTCAGTAGAAGATTTGGTGCCTTACACGACTTCCACGGATTAGAACTTATTCCTCGCCTATTCTTCTTATACTCCTTGACTATAAGTCTTGGTATGGGGAGTGTGAGGGAAAAGTTCAACAGATAGGAGTAGCGAGTGAATATACAGTGACGATAGTTTGATTGCCTGTCTGCTTGTTAAGGTAGGGTCAGTCTAGCTCCTGCTATCCCCCCCCCCTTTTTCTCCGACCAAATAGAAATCACTTGACTCACAGCTCCCAACACAATTGTAAGTAAAAGCCTCTGCTCCAGTTTTTAATGGATATATTGGTTAAAAGCTTCACTTTTAACCAATTCTAAGAACGTAGTTCATTCTGCCTTGATTACCAGGTTTTGCATTTCAGTCTTCACCAGTCTTTTAAATGCCTTACTTATCATGGAGAATGATTTCTTAAGCAGTGTGTAACTTTTTGTCTCTTTCTAGCTTGGAATGTCAGCTCAGGTCATCTGGCAACCAAAGAAACAGTGTTGAACTAGATGAACTTCACACTAGTTCTGGGATGTCACTTTTTATCTATGTACCTGATAAGTGTAGCCAACCCCAGGCAACTACACCTCATCTTTGCAGCAGTGAAAGACCTGCATTCCTATCATCTTGATGGATTATTCAAGGCTAGAGACCGACAAACTAGTTGTTGGGTTGTCACTCAACAGCTGTGACCCCCCCATATCATCAGCAACGGCTACAATTTCTACAATACGCAGTATCAACATCAACCAAGACACCCCAGTCTAACTGTACATATTAGCGTTGAATTCAGTTATTATTTTTATATTTCATTTTTCATTTCTCTCTCAAGTAGGATAAAAATTCATATTTGTTTTATATTTTCATTTCTAAATAATAAAGTGTTTATCTTTGTATATTATTTCTTTTTCTATTCATTAATTTTCCTGAGGAGCCAGCCTTGGTAATACTTACTGAAGTTGTTACAGGGCTGAGTAAGCCTACACAGTCCCACTTTGTTTTTGTTATTGAAGTTAAATTTGGTGAATGCTCCCTCGTGACCAATCTCATTTTGTCGGTCTGGGGCTCCACACATACATATCTGAACCTCGATTATGTTGTGATCTGAGTATATTGTTTTTGATATGGCGACATTTTGCATCAGATCATCATTGTTAGTGAAGATGAGGTCTAGTGTATTCTCCAGTCTAGGACCCTCTATTATTTGCTGGTTTAAGTTGAATTTTGTGCAGAGATTTAAAAGCTCGTGTGTGTGTGTTCTCATCAGAGCTGCCTCCTGGTGTTATCACTGCAACAACATTATTTGCTATATTCCTCCATTTTAGGTGCCTCAAGTTGAAATCCCCCAGGAGCAAGATGTTGGGGCCAGGAGCTGGAAGATTTTCCAGACAGTGGTCATTTAACAGCTGCTCCTGGAATTGCTGAGACATTGCATCCGGAGGCTTGTAAACTATCACAATGACTAGGTTTTGGTTCTCGATCTTTACTGCTAAAACTTCCACTGCATCATTTGAGGCATTAAGCAGTTCTGTGCAAATAAGTGACTCTGTGATATACAGGCCAACCCCCCTTCCTTTTTCCTGTTCACTCTGTCGCATCTGTATAGGTTGTAACCTGGGATCCATATTTCGTTGTCCAAGTGATCCTTCATGTGGGTCTCTGTGAAAGCTTCGAACATTGCATTTGCCTTTGCAAGCAGTCCACACATGAAAGGTATTTTGCTGTTCGTTGCTGGCTTTAGACCCTGTATATTTGCAAAGAAGAATGTCATCGAACTGGTGGTATTGGTGGTACTTGGGGGGACTTTTTTCTGGCACTAGTATCTGTATCTGTTGGTTAGGAGTGGAGGCCATTGACTGTGGTTTCCACTCCAGAAATGACTTGATTTGGCGTACGATTTCTGCCATTTCCTGCCAGTTTTTTTTCCTTCCTGGCACTAAAAATCCTCTCCCTCTTGAGTGGCTGTTGCTCTCCAAGTTTTCCCATGGCCTATATGTTTTGAATCTTTTTGTCCCTTTAGATGGTGTGCCTGGCAATTTAAGTTATAGCACAGTCTTTCCTGTAATGAAGAGGGACACATTTCAGGGTGAAAAAGCTTACAGGAAGGGAGTTTTGTTGATTGTTTCTTGCTTAACTATATTTATAGCGGGCTTGGGGGCTAATTTTGAGTTTGATTTGAAAAAAATTATTGCTTTATCAACTTTGAGACAATTGGGCGTGATAATGAGTATTTTATCTTTAGGGTTTGCTGATTTAGCTTTTTTTCATTTATTAACTCATGCTTTATTTAAGGCTTTACTGTTTATGTGTGCGGGGATGGTAATTCATAGAGTTAAAGAGTATCAAGATATTCGTAATATGGGTAGATTAGTGATATGTATACCTTTGACTAGGGTCTGCATGAATTTAGCTAACCTGGCTCTATGTGGGATACCCTTCTTGGCTGGATTTTACCCTAAAGATTTAATTTTAGAAGTTGCATTTATAAGGGTTAACTTCATATGGGCACGGCATTTTCTAGGGTGGTCAAAGTTGCACGTCCCGTCTGTTTTTCCAGATTTCCCATGCCTGCAGATACCAAGTATGTGCACAGGGATGGTTTTCATTTGTCTCGAGTTTCTGTGACTGTATTCCCTGTTGGTGAATGTTTGCCTATCTCATTCCTATCCTCTCTAATACTAACAATGGAGCTCCCACCAGTTGTTTCTGGTAATATATCCTCACTATTGCTAGTGGAGTCCCCTTGTTTGCTATCTCCTGTGGTATTACTAGTTTGTAATATTGGTTTTATCTTGTCCTTGACTACACTTGTTTCCCTACTACAGCTCCTGTCTCCCTCAAGGTCATTTATATGCATTCACTCATGCATACATTTACTGACTACCTGGGCAGCACCTCCATCCTCACCATTACTGTATCCCAGGACAGCACCTCCAGCCTCACCATTATTGTCTACCAGGACAGCACCTCCAGCCTTACAATTTCTGACTACATGGCCAGCACCAAGGGCGATACCATCCAACCCAGACTTTTTATTTTCCCATCTGTTATGGAATGCTTCCATGTTTTCTGTGAAGGCTGCTTTGATGTTATCCTCTTTTAATACCAATGTGATTTTAGTCCACAGATTGATCTCATTTGGGCATACCCAAAAACACTTCCCTGATTTAATACTGCTTGTAGATAGTTCTTGGATGGTTATGCTTTATTATTGTACACTGATTCTCCTTTTTTGACTCAGTAGATATTATTTTGTTAGATTAGTTTCAAGTGCTGGAGAGATGTATCTTACAAGTTCAATGCCACAGCTTTAAGTTCTAGCACACAAGAGAGACCGTGAAAAACACTTAAGAATATGGCAGCATGGTGACACGGCGACATCCTCTACCATCACTACCACCATCACAACCACTACCACCCTCTACCACCATCATAACCATTACCACCATCACTACCACCCTCTACCATCTCTACCACCCTCCACCAACATCACTTCCACCCTCTACCATCATCACTACTACCATCACTACCACCCTCTACCATCTCTACTACCCACTACCACCATCACTGCCACCCTCTACCACCATCACTACTACCATCACTACCACCTTCTACCACCACCACTTTTGTATTTTTTTACAAACGTTTTCTTGAATTCTATCATATTTCTCACATTCTTTACCAAAGGGCTGGCACTAGAAGCTTTGTTTGGGCCCATGGTGGCTTATTTAACAGTTACACACAATAAACAAGTGCCAGAAACAAAGGGTTATCACAAATGTTTTCTATGACCTCGCAGAATATGTTCATTCACCGAAAAACAACATGACACTGCCTGAAAATGTGTGTGGGAGGCGGCTTTGTGTGCTCTGGGCACTGCACAGGTTCCGTACCATCAACAAAAACGGAGGAATCAATGAAAACAGAACCAACATTTTGACGAAAAAACTCAGCGAAAATGGAAATTGGCGATAACAGAGATCGACGAAGAGGGAGAGTCCACTGTATATGTGTACTATTTTACCTTTTAATTGTTTTTTAATGCCTAGTTCTATTGGTAATTTAATATATGTTAGTGAAAACCTGTTATATAGTATTTATATGCATTTATAATTGGAAAAATAAGGGCATTCCACTTTACACTGATTTCCGCTTTACAGCATCGACACCATGCCTAACCCTTCTAGGGTAGGGTAGGTGCCTGAGCCCGAGCCTTTAGCTCATAAGACTGTCATTCCCATTTGCCCCCTTGGGGCGGGGATGGCAGACCAGAGAGGCCTAGCTTGTGGCTAGGCCTGGGGACAGTTGGTCCCAAAGATGAGGAGGTACTTGTGCCTCTCCAATGGGAGACTTAGGTCTCAGATACTCCCTAAAGAGGGAGCCAAAGCCGGGCCACCACTTGGAAAAGGCCCGGGCCGGGAGAATACCGGCTAATCTTTAACTAACTAACTAACGCTTTACAGCGGCAGCCTGAAACCTAACCTGCTGTATAAGTGGAGCCATACTGTATGCCCTTTTTCCTCGTTTTTATTTTAATTTATATGATTTTTATGTTCTCCTAATTACAATTTATAATAGTTCTTGTGATTTCACAGCCAATCTTTGTTCTGACACTAATATTAGGTGCTGAAATAGCACAGTATTCAAATAGTCACAAACACACTGACAGGTGAACATTTCACCTGCCTTGGTCATTCACTATTGTCCAGAAATATATACAAAGTATTTATAGGTCCCAGCAATGTTTCAGACACAAATACCTGGATTATATATGAAACTCCTTGAATCATGGTGTATTATTACTGTAAGACAAGTGTCACTCATCGTACAGCAGTGTAGTGACACTTGATGATTGTATGCTGCTCCATGGAACCCTGGCTTGGTTTATTTTGACTGTTACACACAAACAAATCTGTCTGTTTGTCTAGCTCTGCTTAACTGTCTTCCTGTGTGTGTCTCTATCTTTCAGTCTGCCTGCATGTCTTTCAGTCTGCCTGTGTGTGTCTATCTTTCAGTCTACCTGTGTGTGTGTGTGTGTGTATTTCCATCTGCTTGTCTCTGTGTCTCAGAGAGTGGCTCGCAAATCAAAAGGTATTACACATGATGCAGAGTTGTCATATCTGATTCCTTATCAAGTGAAAATGCATATTACTTGCCAGTCATGCTCATTATGCCTTTTATCTTTAAGCACTGTATAGCACTTTGTTTGAAAATTTTGGGGATATCCTAGTTAATTTACACTATGTATAATAACATGCATATATATATATATACATACATCTAGGTTTTTCCCCTTTTTCTAAATAGCTCTTGTTCTTCTTTATTTCTTCTATTGTCCATGGGGAAGTGGAAAAGAATCTTTCTTCCATAAGCCATGCGTGTCATATGAGGCGACTAAAATGCCAGGAGCAATGGGCTAGTAACCCCTTCTCCTGTAGACATTTACTAAAAAAGAGAAGAAAAACTTTATAAAACTGGGATGCTTGAATGTGCGTGGATGTAGTGCAGATAACAAGAAACAGATGATTGCTGATGTTATGAATGAAAAGAAGTTGGATGTCCTGGCCCTAAGTGAAACAAAGCTGAAGGAGATAGGGGAGTTTCGGTGGGGGGAAATAAATGGGATGAAATCTGGAGTATCTGAGAGAGTTAGAGCAAAGGAAGGGGTAGCAATAATGTTGAAGGATCAGTTATGGAAGGAGAAAAGAGAATATGAATGTGTAAATTCAAGAATTATGTGGATTAAATTAAAGGTTGGATGTGAAAAGTGGGTCATAATAAGTGTGTATGCACCTGGAGAAGAGAGGAATGTAGAGGAGAGAGATTTTGGGAGATGTTAAGTGAATGTATAGGAGCCTTTGAACCAAGTGAGAGAGTAATTGTGGTAGGGGATCTGAATGCTAAAGTAGGAGAAACTTTTAGAGAGGGTGTGGTAGGAAAGTTTGGGGTGCCAGGTGTAAATGATAATGGGAGCCCTTTGATTGAACTTTGTATAGAAAGGGGTTTAGTTATAGGTAATACATATTTTAAGAAAAAGAGGATAAATAAGTATACAAGATATGATGTAGGGCGAAATGACAGTAGTTTGTTGGATTATGTATTGGTAGATAAAAGACTGTTGAGTAGACTTCAGGATGTACATGTTTATAGAGGGGCAACAGATATATCAGATCACTTTCTAGTTGTAGCTACACTGAGAGTAAAAGGTAGATGGGATACAAGGAGAATACAAGCATCAGGGAAGAGAGAGGTGAAGGTTTATAAACTAAAAGAGGAGGCAGTTAGACATCACACAAGGATGTGTGATGTCACCGTGGTTGTTTAATATATTTATAGATGGGGTTGTAAGAGAAGTAAATGCGAGGGTCTTGGCAAGAGGCGTGGAGTTAAAAGATAAAGAATCACACACAAAGTGGGAGTTGTCACAGCTGCTCTTTGCTGATGACACTGTGCTCTTGGGAGATTCTGAAGAGAAGTTGCAGAGATTGGTGGATGAATTTGGTAGGGTGTGCAAAAGAAGAAAATTAAAGGTGAATACAGGAAAGAGTAAGGTTATGAGGATAACAAAAAGATTAGGTGATGAAAGATTGGATATCAGATTGGAGGGAGAGAGTATGGAGGAGGTGAACGTATTTAGATATTTGGGAGTGGACGTGTCAGCGGATGGGTCTATGAAAGATGAGGTGAATCATAGAATTGATGAGGGAAAAAGAGTGAGTGGTGCACTTAGGAGTCTGTGGAGACAAAGAACTTTGTCCTTGGAGGCAAAGAGGGGAATGTATGAGAGTATAGTTTTACCAACGCTCTTATATGGGTGTGAAGCGTGGGTGATGAATGTTGCAGCGAGGAGAAGGCTGGAGGCAGTGGAGATGTCATGTCTGAGGGCAATGTGTGGTCTGAATATAATGCAGAGAATTCGTAGTTTGGAAGTTAGGAGGAGGTGCGGGATTACCAAAACTGTTGTCCAGAGGGCTGAGGAAGGGTTGTTGAGGTGGTTCGGAAATGTAGAGAGAATGGAGCGAAACAGAATGACTTCAAGAGTGTATCAGTCTGTAGTGGAAGGAAGGCGGGGTAGGGGTCGGCCTAGGAAAGGTTGGAGGGAGGGGGTAAATGAGGTTTTGTGTGTGAGGGGCTTGGACTTCCAGCAGGCATGCGTGAGCGTGTTTGATAGGAGTGAATGGAGACAAATGGTTTTTAATACTTGACGTGCTGTTGGAGTGTGAGCAAAGTAACATTTATGAAGGGATTCAGGGAAACCGGCAGGCCGGACTTGAGTCCTGGAGATGGGAAGTACAGTGCCTGCACTCTGAAGGAGGGGTATTAATGTTGCAGTTTAAAAACTGTAGTGTAAAGCACCCTTCTGGCAAGACAGTGATGGAGTGAATGATGGTGAAAGTTTTTCTTTTTCGGGCCACCCTGCCTTGGTGGGAATCGGCCAGTGTGATAATAAAAAAAAAATAGTTAGGGTAAGATATAAACAGCTATTGGAGGATAGATGGGCTAATGAGAGCATAGGCAATGGGGTCGAAGAGGTATGGGTAGGTTTAAAAATGTAGTGTTAGAGTGTTCAGCAGAAGTTTGTCGTTACAGGAAAGTGGGTGCGGGAGGGAAGAGGAGCGATTGGTGGAATGATGATGTAAAGAGAGTAGTAAGGGAGAAAAAGTTAGCATATGATTAGTTTTTACAAAGTAGAAATGATGCAAGGAGGGAAGAGTATATGGAGAAAAAGAGAGAGGTTAAGAGAGTGGTGAAGCAATGTAAAAAGAGAGCAAATGAGAAAGTTGGTGAGATGTTATCAACAAATTTTGTTGAAAATAAGAAAAAGTTTTGGAGTGAGATTAACAAGTTAAGGAAGCCTAGAGAACAAATGGATTTGTCAGTTAAAAATAGAAGAGGAGAGTTATTAAATGGAGAGTTAGAGGTATTGGGAAGATGGAGGGAATATATTTGAGGAATTGTTAAATGTTGATGAAGATAGGGAAGCTGTGATTTCGTGTATAGGGCAAGGAGGAATAACATCTTGTAGGAGTGAGGAAGAGCCAGTTGTGAGTGTGGGGGAAGTTCGTGAGGCAGTAGGTAAAATGAAAGGGGGTAAGGCAGCCAGGATTGATGGGGTAAAGATAGAAATGTTAAAAGTAGGTGGGGATATAGTTATGGAGTGGTTGGTGCAATTATTTAATAAATGTATGGAAAAGGGTAAGATACCTACGGACTGGCAGAGAGCATGCATAGTTCCTTTGTATAAAGGCAAAGGGGACAAAAGAGAGTGCAAAAATTATAGGGGGATAAGTCTGTTGAGTATACCTGGTAAAGTGTATGGTAGAGTTATTATTGAAAGAATTAAGAGTAAGACGGAGAATAGGATAGCAGATGAACAAGGAGGCTTTAGGAAAGGTAGGGAGTGTGTGGACCAGGTGTTTACAGTGAAACATATAAGTGAACAGTATTTAGATAAGGCTAAAGAGGTCTTTGTGGCATTTATGGATTTGGAAAAGGCGTATGACAGGGTGGATAGGGGGGCAATGTAGCAGATGTTGCAGGTGTATGGTGTAGGAGGTAGGTTACTGAAAGCAGTGAAGAGTTTTTACGAGGATAGTGAGGCTCAAGTTAGAGTATGTAGGAAAGAGGGAAATTATTTCCCAGTAAAAGTAGGCCTTAGACAAGGATGTGTGATGTCACCATGGTTGTTTAATATATTTATAGATGGGGTTGTAAGAGAAGTAAATGCGGGGGTCTTGGCAAAAGGCGTGGAGTTAAAAGATAAAGAATCACACATAAAGTGGGAGTTGTCACAGTTGCTCTTTGCTGATGACTGTGCTCTTGGGAGATTCTGAAGAGAAGTTGCAGAGATTGGTGGATGAATTTGGTAGGGTGTGCAAAAGAAGAAAATTAAAAGTGAATACAGGAAAAAGTAAGCTTATGAGGATAACAAAAAGATTAGGTGATGAAAAATTGGATATCAGATTGGAGGGAGAGAGTATGGAGGAGGTGAATGTATTCAGATATTTGGGAGTGGACGTGTCAGCAGATGGGTCTATGAAAGATGAGGTGAATCATAGAATTGATGAGGGGAAAAGGGTGAGTGGTGCACTTAGGAGTCTGTGGAGACAAAAACTTTGTCCTTGGAGGCAAAGAGGGAAATGTATGAGAGTATAGTTTTACCAACGCTCTTATATGGGCATGAAGCATGGGTGATGAATGTTGCAGTGAGGAGAAGGCTGGAGGCAGTGGAGATGTCATGTCTGAGGGCAATGTGTGGTGTGAATATAATGCAGAGAATTCGTAGTTTAGAAGTTAGGAGGAGGTGCAGGATTACCAAAACTGTTGTCCATAGGGCTGAGGAAGGGTTGTTGAGGTGGTTCGGACATGTAGAGAGAATGGAGCGAAACAGAGTGACTTCAAGAGTGTATCAGTCTGTAGTGGAAGGAAGGCGGGGTAGGGGTCGGCATAGGGGAGGGGGTAAAGGAGGTTTTGTGTGCGAGGGGCTTGGACTTCCAGCAGGCATGCGTGAGCGTGTTTGATAGGAGTGAATGGAGACAAATGGTTTTTAATACTTGATGTGCTGTTGGAGTGTGAGCAAAGTAACATTTATGAAGGGGTTCAGGGAAACCGGCAGGCCGGACTTGAGTCCTGGAGATGGGAAGTACAGTGCCTGCACTCTGAAGGAGGGGTGTAAATGTTGCAGTTTAAAAACTGTAGTGTAAAGCACCCTTCTGGCAAGACAGTGATGGAGTGAATGATGGTGAAAGTTTTCTTTTTTGGGCCACCCTGCCTTGGTGGGAATTGGCCAGTGTGATAATAAAAAAAAATAATAACTGTACACTTATGTATACCTGTGAAAGAGAGACAGAGAGACAGCAAAAGTCAGACAGCCAGCCAGGCCAGCCAGCCAGCCAGTCTGCCGAATATGTATTACACGTTCCAGAATTGTTCCTCCTACTTAAGGGATAGGCAACAGGACTTCCTGGCAGGCTAACACTACCAGTGGTATCAAAAATGAAAGGATCATCACCTGGAGGGCCCAAGAAAGAAGACAGAAAAAAGAAGATGAACGACACCCACAACTGGGGACCACCACCGGGTCGCCACCTGGAGAAGAGCTGGGCCGGAAGTACCGGCAAATCCCTAATGAATGAATGAATGAAAGGATGTTGCACAAATGATCTGCATGGGTTATTATTGAGGTTTTAGATATTTCCTCATCCACTTGTGGCCACATCCATCTCAAAGCCACTAAACTCTGGGTAAACACCACTTTCCTCTGTGAAGGAAAAGTTCAATAGATAGGAGTAGCGAGGGAGTATATAGTAACAATAGTTTCATTGCCGGCTACTTGTTAAGGTAGGGTAAGTCAAGCTCCCGCTATTCCCGCCTTTTTTCCCCCTCCGCGACAGTGATAGTTTGCTTGCCGGCTACTTGTTAAGGTAAGTCTAGCTCCCGCTATTCCTGCCTTTTTTCCCCCACCCCGAAAGTGATAGTTTGATTGCCGGCTGCTTGTTAAGGTAGGGTCAGTCTAGCTCCCGCTATCCCTTCCCCTCCTTCTTCCCCCCCCCCGAAAGGTGACGTGTGGGGCTCTGGTCCAAACAGTAATCACTAGCCTCACAGCTCCCAGCACTACTGTAAGTACATGCCTGCCTTGTATTCTAGTGGATTTATTGGTTGAAAGCTTCACTTTTGACCAATAATAAACTTAGTCCTTTCAGTCTTGCTCTAAGTTGACTGTTGTAATAATCACCACATCTTTTAGGTATTGTACTTATCATGGAGAGTGATTTCTTAAGCAGTGGGTAACCTGTCTATCTTTCCAGCTTGGATGACAGAGAGGGTCACCTGCCAATCAACGAGTAGAATTGATGGAGATGGACTAACGTCCTGAGACTTCCCCTTTTTGGATTTAATTGCCTGTGCACCTGTATGAAATTGCAGGACGTAACCCCTCATCATTGCAGCGGTAAAGAACCTGCTTTCCTGTCATCGGGATAGAATACTCATGGCTATACTGTGAAGAACGAACCGGTGGGTTGTAACCAACACCTACAACCCCCCCCCTTCATCATCAGCAACTGCTACGATTTCAACAACACGCAGTGTCACCAACACCAGACACCCCTATATATATTAGCGTTGAGTTCAAATGTTATTTTATTCATTTCATTTTTCATTTTTCTTTCCAATAGGATATATCTTTCATGTTTTATTGTTTTATGTTTGCTTTAATAAATAATAAAGTGTTTATCTTTGTGAATTATTATTTCTTTTTCTATTCATTAATTTTCCTGAGGAGGAGCCAGCCTTGGTAATACTGTCTGAAGTTGTTACAGGGCTGAGTAAGTCTTCACAAGTGGCGACCTTGCCAGGATCAACTCGACTGAATCAAGATTCAACTCCATCTCGAATCTACCATTGGAACTTCAACGCTGCATACTACAGACGGTTACCACCAGCCATGAGTAATCATTCTCTATGGTAGAACTACAGTACAGGTATTTAAAAGATTTGGTGATTGTTATAGTCTCAATTTATTGTAAGTCAAGGGAGGAATACTAGTTAATTCTGCCATTTATTTTTGTGTGAGCTTGAAACACTTTGGAGGATTAGACTCTAGGGACCCGAGATTTTCCAGTGACAATTTGTTTCACTGAGCTCTTTATTTTATCATGGGAACTGTCGTTGGACACTCTTGATTTGTTGGTGAGAAGACTGGATGGTCAAGTGACCCCATTCTACTTACTGTTTGCTCGGAGCCGGCATAGAACCCTTTGTTTTAATTAATACATATTGTTTAATTGAAGTAGGGATCGAGCCCTCTGATTTATTTACAGTTTGAGCGGAGCAGGAACTGAACCCTCCATTTTGGTTAATACCCATTTCATTTTCCCCTGGTAGTTAAAGTTATTCTTGCAAATATGGAGGAATACCAGTTTTGGATGAACCTGGAAGTTAGGAATAACAGGGAAATTTTTAGAATCTTTCATTAGTGCTAAGATCCAGGAAAGACTTGAAAGAGAGAGAATTGAGAGAGAAGAAGGACAGTTAGAAAGGGAAAGAAAAAAGGGAGAAAAAAGGAGAGAGAGAGAATTGAAAAGAAATCCAAAAAAAGACAAAAAGAGAGAGAGAGACAAAAGAAGCGTGATAGACTTGATTGTGAGGAAAAGAGCTAGAGTAAAATGAGGAAACAGGTTAAATTAAGAGAATTGAGGAAAGAGCAAAGGATAGAGAAGTTGAGGAAAAAGCTAGAGAACATGAGTTAATAGAGAGAGAGAAAAGGATCGTGAGCTCGAAAAATCTCGCCTTGAATTAGAGAATAAAAAGTTAACTCTTACACAACAACAATTAGACGAAGGAGTAATGGAACAACGTGCAGTCAGTACACATTTTCCCAACCCCTAATTTACCTCCCTTCACAGAGGGGGAAGACATAACTTCATACATTATCAGGTTTGAAAATGCCGCTACCCTCTGTGAATGGCCTGCTGACACCTGGGCTACCAGGTTAGGAATGTTATTTTCTGGTACAGCCTTGAATATCTATGCAACTTTCTCGCAGGATATTATATGTAATTATAACCTACTGAAGAAGGCAATCCTTAAAGCATATCAAAAAACCACTAATTCTTTACAGGAAAGATTTCAGGTATGCCACCTTACAGCCTGGCCAGAACTTTCTGCAGTTACACGTTACACTCTTTCGTTTGCTCGACTTTTGGATAGAGAGTTCAGGAATTGATCGCAGTTATGAATCTCTTAGACTTCATGGATGCTGACCAGTTCCTGAAAGCTCTTCCCCATCAGATACGAACATTCATCAGAGAACGTAACCTGATTGAAACTGAGGAAGTTGCTGAGGCTGCTGACCTGTATGCTGAGGCTCACAATTCCTATAAAGACCTAAAGGGATCGAACCCTAAGGGCAAGGGTTCATCAGACCTTAAGAAATCAATGCCTCTAGTGGAAAGTAAAATGACTTCTTTTATTCCTGTTTGTCATTTGTGTGGTGTTAAGGGACATAAACGTCCAGATTGTCCTTCTAAGAAGGTCCAAAAAGTTGGAAGATGTTTTAAAGACTGTAATGACCAAGCACCCTTCTGTTCAGGAACAGTTAATGGACTTAATGTATCTACTGTGAAAATTTGTGTGGACTGCCTCCAAGTGAGTCGCCTACCCTGGCAAACTCTGTTGACACCGAGCTCTGAGGTGGGTACCTCAGCCTCACAAGTGGCTTATAGGACAGATTTTCACAAATGATTGATGTTGCAAGAAACTCGCCTGCATGCACATATAAAGGACTAACTTACTTGGTGTTGCTGCATATATCCTGATCTTCAACTTCCCTAAGCTTAGCCTTAGCCCCTTTGGACTTCCCCTCAGAAACCACGTGCAACCAGGAGCCTTAATTCCTGCAATATTCAATCGTTATTAGTGACCTGCCTGCACCTCAGAAATTCCTATATCCAAGAGGGTATGTATCCCCTAGTATAACTATGCAGACACGGACACTAGCCTCCATGCTGCCTAGAGACACTGGTACTTACAGGGCATGCTCTGCCAGCTGCAACACAGGCCCACAGATCAAACTCACTCACAATCTCCCCAGACACTGGCTAGAAATCTACGAGATAAAGTGGAGGTCTTGTCTTACTGTATGGGCCTGATGGAGGAGGTCATCTACAGTACATCGAGGTGCCTCTACAAGATTTCCCTAGGTCTCAAATGTGAAGACATGTCTTGTCCAGTTGGTGTCTGTCTTAAGAAGAACGAGCTGGTCTCTCTTCCAGACCCTCGTCTCTTCATTCAAACTAGGGCTGCCAGTTCTCCCTAGCTAACTTATCCTAGTGTTTGCCTACATTATCAGCCTATTACTACCTATGTTAAGGTCTTAGGTCTACATTATTATTATCTACAGTTGCCTCAATAATCCTAATATTAGTGTACTACCAGCAAAACTACCTACTCCTTCCCTGAAGGGTAAATCTATAAATAAATAAGTGCCTACCATCCACGCCACCCCCCCGGGGAGAGAAATGTGTTTATGATTGGGGAGAACGCCTTTTGTTTGGGTGAGTTTAAGGGCCACCCAGCTCAGCCGTTCCATTACGGCCATGTCGGATCGGTCCTGTGGAACTTTAGGGACCAAATAAATTTCCACATCTACCATTTTACGAGACACTGGATGCACATGTACAGTCATTTCTGATGAGCTGTTCCCTAATCTTAAAGAAACTCATTCCTCTGCTATACTTTCAGACTACTTGGGCCGTACAGACACTTTTCCTACCATTCATTGTTACATTAGGTCTAAATGGTTCACAGGTTGGTCTGAAGCCATACTAGCTCCCATCACTTCTTGCTCTGTACTAATAGGTAATGTAAAAGGTGCCATTCTTCCTTCTGAGGTTGACTTTTCATCACCAAAGGTGGACATAGGCTTTTCAGATCCTCTTCCTGTAGAGTCAGAGAAGCCCCTCGAAAGTTCAGATGAGACAATGTCTCGTGAGATTCATGTGGGATTAAAAACCAGTGATGCTACTCTCGAAAGCGAGGTAGTAGGATCACCGGTTCACTTGTTAGATGAAAGTGAAGATATCGCCTCCGATACCATGTCCTGACTAGGACTCAGACCAAAGCCAAGGCTTCTCCTACTGTCCATCTTTTGATTTTCCCTGACTTTAAGAGTTTAGACATACTGAAGGACTCCTTTGTCAAGTTACAACATAATTGCCCTTCTCTTCAGAATTGCCATAATGCCGCTAAACAAAATCAAGTTATCCAAAGGAAAAACTTTTCATATAAATTTGAATATATAAAAAGTATCTTGTACAAGTCAGTATTCAAATTAAATTCAGATGAGACAGACTATTCCATCTTAGTTGTTCCAAGTCAATGCAGACTGTTCTTAAAATGGCTCATGACCTGCCAGTGGCTGGACATTTTTACATCTTTAAAACCTTAAATAAAATTGGGGAAAAACCTATTTTTGGCCCAAAAATGTCCTCAGATGTCACTACCTATTGTAGATCGTGTAAAGTTTGCCAACTGTCATCCTCCCGAGGTACCAGGCGAGTACCTATGGTCAAAATGCCAGTCTTTACGGTACCTTTTGAAAGAGTAGCTATTGACATCGTTGGTCCTTTATCTCCACTTTCATCTGGGGGACATAGATATATATTAACATTAGTTGATTATGCTTCGAGCTTCCCTGAAGCTGTTCCCTTAAAAACCATAACTACTACAGAGATGGCTGAAGCCCTTTTGTCCATCTCCAGAGTGGGCATCCCTAGAGAAATTTTGTCTGACTGTGGGACACAATTCACATCTGACTTGAAGCAACATCTATACCAACTTCTGGGAGTGAAGCCTCTCTTTACCACACCCTATCATCCCAGCTGTACTGGGAGGATTGAGCGCCAGCATTCGATTCTAAAGTCAATTTTAAGGAAACTGTGCTCCCTTAAACCTAAGGAGTGGCATCGTTACCTACCCTGTGATTTGTTTGCCATGAGGGAAGTTCCCAGTGACTCTTTGGGGTTTTCACCTTCATGACTTATGGACCTTAGATCCAAACTTGAGGAGACCTCTGACATAGTTTCGAAAAACTTACACTTGTCAATGGACCAGTACAAAACCTATTTTGATTCCAAAAGTCAGAGGAGAAGTTTTAAAGTAGGGGATGAAGTTCTTGTACTTTTGCCGATCAAGTCAAATAAATTATTAGTAGCATGGAAAGGTCCATATAAAGTATTAAAATTTTGTGGGAAAGTTGACTACCTCATAGAAGTCAAGGGGAAACCTAAGCTTTATCATATCAACATCCTTAAGAAATATTACTGAAGAAATTCGGTTAACTGCCTTAATAACTTTGACTTAGTTTTTCCACACGAACTTGATACGAAAACTGAAGAATGTAAGGTGTGCGTAATTGACACCTCTAACTTAGACTATGATGAAGAACTACATGACTTGGTGACTCTTTACCACTCGGATGCAACCAACATTAATATTAATGAATCTTTGGATGACCATGAGAGACATGAACTACTTCAATGTGTGAGTAACTTTTCAGACGTCTTTACTGATATTCCAGGTGTTACCTCCACGGTAGTCCATAAGATTGACTTAGTGATGGACAATCCTATCAAACGAAAATTATACCCAGTTCCAGTTCACCTTAGGGATGCATTTGACCGAGAGGTAGACAAATTATTAAAACTAAAGATCATTGAACCTTCAATATCTTCATATTGTTCACCAGTAGTCATGGTTAAGGAGGAGGATAATTCATATAGACTTGCTACTGACTTCAGAGGCCTTAATGCTATAACTCGGTGGGATGCTGAGCCTATGCCTTTAATAGATAGCGATCTACACAAATTTTATGACTCTTCCTTCTTTTCAGAGATTGATATTGTGCAGGCATATCATCAAGTAATGTTAGATCCTTCTTCTAAGCAGTACACTGCTTTTGCTACACACCAAGGACTGCTGTAATATAGAACTATGCCCTTCGGTTTGGTAACTGCCTGTGCTACCTACGTGAGACTGATGAGAAAGGTCTTGGGAAATTTATGCCAAATGTTTCAGTTTATTTTGATAACATTTACGTAATGACATCCACATGGGGCGAACATATCCAAACATTAAAAATCAGTTTTCCCGTAGGATACGCTCACATGACCTCACTGCCAAGCCGAAGAAATGCTTCCTTGGGTATAACAAGATTAGATATCTTGGACTGATACTTTCTAAAACTCTCTGCAGCCTCCCCCCAGTAAGATCAAAGCTTTATTAGAATTTAAATTCCCAAAAACCAAGAAGCTCATGCATAGCTTTTTGGTTCTGTAAATTTTTATGCACAGTTTACCCCAAAACCTTACTGATCTTACAGGCATCTTATCCGCTTCCTTAAAAAGTCTGTGAAGGAACCTCTTGAACTTTCCGACGTAGCTCGGGAAAAGTTTAAAGAGATTAAAAGTATCTTTTCAAAAGACCCTATGCTTAAGATTCCAGATATTAATAAAACATTTTGTTTAAGAACTGATGCCTCCAATACGGGCTTAGGGCAGTGTTACTACAATACCATAGGGTACCCCCTTTCCCCCTACATGCTTCCTAACCCGGGAAACTCCTTCCCACAGAACGAGATACTCCACCATAGAAAAGGAATGTTTGGCCCTTGTGTGGGGTATCTCCAAACTTAAATTTTATTTGCTGGGAAAAGAATTCATTTTAGAAATGGACCACAAACCTTTGATATACCTAGAAACTTTTAAGGGAACCAACAGTCGCCTCTTGAGGGGACATTGGCACTCCAGGCTTTTTTAAATTCCAAAATTGTGTATATCAATGGTTCATCAAAATTTTTCTCTACTGGTTAAATGTGACGTTCAGTAGAAGATTACTTGCCTTACGCGACTTCCACATGTTAGAACTTTTTCCTCGCCTATTCTTCTTATACTCCTTGACTATAAGTCTTGGTATGGGGGAGTGTGAGGGAAAAGTTCAATAGATAGGAGTAGCGAGGGAGTATATAGTAACAATAGTTTCATTGCCGGCTACTTGTTAAGGTAAGGTAAGTCAAGCTCCTGCTATTCCCGCCTTTTTTCCCCCTCCCCGAAAGTGATAGTTTGCTTGCTGGCTTCTTGTTAAGGTAAGTCTAGCTCCCGCTATTCCCGCCTTTTTTCCCCCACCCCGAAAGTGATAGTTCGATTGCCGGCTGCTTGTTAAGGTAGGGTCAATCTAGCTCCTGCTATCCCTTCCCCTCCTTCTTCCCCCCCCCCCCCCGAAAGGTGATGTGTGGGGCTCCGGTCCAAACAGTAATCACCAGGCTCACAGCTCCCAGCACTACTTTAAGTACATGCCTGCCTTGTATTCTAGTGGATTTATTGGTTGAAAGCTTCACTTTTGACCAATAATAAACTTAGTCCTTTCAGTCTTGCTCTAAGTTGACTTTTGTAATAATCGCCACATCTTTTAGGTATTGTATTGGAGAGTGATTTCTTAAGCAGTGGGTAACCTGTCTATCTTTCCAGCTTGGATGACAGAGAGGGTCACCTGCCAATCAACGAGTAGAATTGATGGAGATGGACTAACGTTCTGAGACTTCCCCTTTTTGGATTTAATTACCTGTGCACCTGTATAAAATTGCAGGACGTAACCCCTGACCCGGTGGCCTGGTGGCTACAGCTCCCGCTTCACACACGGAGGGCCCGGGTTCGATTCCCGGCGGGTGGAAACATTTCGACACGTTTCCTTACACCTGTTGTCCTGTTCACCTAGCAGCAAATAGGTACCTGGGTGTTAGTCGACTGGTGTGGGTCGCATCCTGGGGGACAAGATTAAGAACCCCAATGGAAATAAGTTAGACAGTCCTCGATGACGCACTGACTTTCTTGGGTTATCCTGGGTGGCTAACCCTCCGGGGTTAAAAATCCAAACGAAATCTTATCTTATCTTATCATTGCAGCGGTAAAGAACCTGCTTGCCTGTCATCGGCATAGAATACTCACGACTATACTGTGAAGAACGAACTGGTGGGTTGTAACCAACACCTGCGACCCCCCCTATCATCAGCAACTGCTACGATTTCAACAACACGCAGTGTCACCAACACCAGACATCCCTATATATATTAGCGTTGAGTTCAAATGTTATTTTATTCATTTCATTTTTCATTTTTCTTTCAAATAGGATATACCTTTCATGTTTTATTGTTTTATGTTTGCTTTAATAAATAATAAAGTGTTTATCTTTGTGAATTATTATTTCTTTTTCTATTCATTAATTTTCCTGAGGATGAGCCAGCCTTGGTAATACTGTCTGAAGTTGTTACAGGGCTGAGTAAGTCTTCACATCCTCTTGAAAAGGGAATGTTAGTGTGACATGACATCAGTGAATCCCTGGTGTTTGTCGCACTGTTTGCTCTAGCTGGTGCTCAATTGAACTGGTGCTCCCACAATTATTTTAATACTGTGAACACTGAGTGTTAAGACCCATTCTGTACTGACCAGGTATCTCATGCCAATCATGCCAAATTTGGATGCAGAAAAAATAAAACATTGATCTACGTTTGGAGCACTAGTGGAACTAAAGTAGATCTACATTTGGACAGTTTAATGGTTAAGTTCTAAAATTACGATAAATTAAGTTCCATAATTATACTAATTAAACTCTAGAATTACACTAAATTAGACTCTAGTATTACTCTAAACTTAAGCTCTAAAAACTTGTTCAAGAAAATTTTTGCTAGAAAAGACTTCCAGTGTTTGCAGCAAAACTATTTATTATATTTATTAACACATTGGCCGAATCCCACCAAGGCAGGGTGGCCAAAAAAAAAAAAAAAACTTTCATCATTGACTCCATCACTGTCTTGCCAAAGGGATGATTTACACTACAGTTTATGAAACTGCAACATTAACACCCCTCCTTCAGAGTGTAGACACTGTACTTCCCATCTCCAGGACTCAAGTCTGGCCTGCCAGGTTCCCTGAATCCCTCGATAAACGTTACTTTGCTCACACTCAAACAGCATATCAATTATTAAAAACCATTTCTCTCCATTCACTCCTATTAAATACACTCATGCATGCTTGCTGGAAGACCAAGCCCATCGCACACAAAGCCTCCTTTAACCTTCCCTCCAACCTTTCCTAGGCTGACCCCTACCCTGCCTTCCCTCCACTACAGATTGATACACTCTCGAAGTCATTCCATTTCATTCCATTCTCTCTACATATCCGAACCACCTCAACAACCCTTCCTCAGCCCTCTGGACAACAGTTTTGGCAATCCCACACCTCCTAACTTCCAAACTACGAATTCTCTGCATTATATTCACACCACACATTGCCCTCAGACATGACATCTCCACTGCCTCCAGCCTTCTCCTCGCTGCAGCATTCATCACCCATGCTTCACACCAATATAAGAACATCTTTGCCTCCACAGACTCCTAAGTGCACCACTCACCCTGTTCCCCTCATCAATTCTATGATTCACTTCGTCTTTCATAGACCCACCTGCTGACACGTCCACTCCCAAATATCTGAACACATTCACCTCCTCCATACTCCCTCCCTCCAATCTGATATCCAATCTTTCATCACCTAATCTTTTCGTTATCCTCATAACCTTACTCTTTCCTGTATTCACTTTTAATTTTCTTTTTTTACATATCCTACCAAATTCATCCACCAACCTCTGCAACTTCACTTCAGATCTCCCAAGATCTTCGAAAAATTAATTCATAAACGAATCTACTCCTACCTCATCTCCCAAAACATTCTCAACCCCTGCCAATTTGGATTCAGGCCTAGTAAAAATACTAATGATGCTATTATACACATGCTAGAACATATATACACTGCAATAGAGAAAAAAGAAGTCCCACTGGGGATCTTCATTGACTTACGTAAAGCTTTTGATACAGTTGACCATGACTTGCTCCATGTAAAATTGTCACACTATGGTATTAGAGGGCACTCCCTCAACTACCTCAAGTCATACCTCAGCAACAGAAGCCAATATGTGTACGCAAATGGGACAAGCTCTTCCGCTCAACCAATTACAGTTGGTGTCCCACAGGGAAGTGTCCTTGGCCCTCTTCTCTTTCTCCTATACATAAATGACCTACCAAATGCTTCGCAATTACTCAAACCCACACTTTTTGCAGATGACACTACATACGTCTTCTCTCACCCGAGCCCAGTCACGCTAGCCAATACTGTAAACACCGAATTACAGAAAATATCTACCTGGATGAGGACTAACAAACTTACACTAAACATTGACAAAACCTACTTCATTCAGTTTGGTAACAGAGCTACAAATGTACCTCTTAACATAACGATAAACAGATCACCTATCACAAAGCTAACAGAGGGAAAATTCTTAGGAATCCACCTTGATAATAGACTCAAATTTCATACACATATACAACAAATTTCTAAGAAAATTTCCAAGACTGTAGGCATACTATCGAAGATACGGTACTGTGTTCCACAGTCAGCCCTCCTGGCCCTTTATCACTCTCTTATTTACCCCTATCTCACCTATGGAATTTGTGCATGGGGCTCAACAACAATTAACCATCTCAGACCACTAATTATTTATTATTTATTTATTTAGAGATTTTAGCATACATACAGAGGTACAAAAAAATACAGGTAAGAGCAGCATGCCAAAGCCACTTAAAGAAAAGCA
>NC_069457.1:33974735-33993380 GCF_026875155.1 Cherax quadricarinatus | reverse complement strand
GGAAAAAAAAGGGGAAAGTTTTTTGGGGAGAGATGAGACGTTTCACCGGAGTGTCAAGAAGGGGTGAAGGACGATTCGCCAAATATGGGAGACCTGGACGTGACTACAATGACACGGTTGCATGAGGTGGGGTGGAAGTCCACCGGAGGCTTTGGCTGGTGAGGAGATGTGTGTGGAAGGTGGTTCCCGCAAACGGACGCAGGAGTGTCGGATATGGACGAGGTCCTGACACCGGGACAGCGGCCAGGGAAGAAATGTATGGTCGAAAGTGGCTGAGGCGCCTCTTGCAGCCGGGTTATGGCAAGCGCCCAGCATATGGGTAGGGCACGGGGGGGTGACGGGGGCCTTGGGAAGTCAAAGGTCAAAGAAGGTCAGTGTAATGTACGTGTGGGAACGGGAAAGACCCACAAACATAGAGGAAAACCTCCTTTTGTGAATTCAAGTGTGTTACCATCAATGTAAAATGGCCTGCGGCAGAGTTTAAGTGTGTGTGGATGGAGTGGTTCTTGCGCAGGTATGCTGTGGACGTATGTTTCATACAAGAACACAATTATAAGTTTGGGCGAGACTTACGGTTAAAAGGCTACAGAATGTATGTTAGCAGTTCTTTAAAATTAAAGGTGGGGTAGCTATAGCGTGAAGGAGTCCAGCCCTTGGCGTGTCTTAAGATGGGAGGAGGGAGGAGGTGGGAGGGTGGTGAGGGTAGATGGGTACTGGGGTGAGGTGAGGGTTTGTTTTATTGGCGTTTACATGCCTGCAGAAAGCAACACTAAAGTTAAAATAGATTTTGTGAAGGAGGATTTAACGTTTTATGCTCGGGGTTTGCCGTTCATTACCGTCATGGGTGGGGATTGGAATTGCGTTATCCGCCATAGCGATGTTGAGCAAGGGGGCGGGTGCGTTTTTACCTGTCTACGGAATCTGCTGGGGGATGAAAGGGTTTACGATGTGGTGGGGCGGGGTGGGGGGGGGATGGAGCATACGTTCGTTCGCAGGGGCTATGCGGCACGCCTGGATAGACTTTATGTAACACAAGGAATTAGAGTTGGGCACGTACAGACCTTGATGTGGGGATTTCAGATCACCGTGCAGTGCAGCGGACTTGAACTGGGATGGAATGATCAAGGTTTATCCAGGTTATTGGAAACTGAACGTGTGGCTATTGGAGGGGGAGGGGGATGGGTCAGCTTTTCTGGACTGGTGGAAGAATATTTGGGTAACGAGACGGGAGGTGAAATGTTTGTTTGCGATGGTGGGAAACGGGTGCCAAACCCGGAATAGCGAAGTTATTATAAGAAGCGGGGAAAAGGAGGAGGTGAGGTGAGGTATGGGTTGCAAAACTATCTGGAGGGGCAAGTAAATGATTACTATGTGGGGGGCGGGAGTAGTAGGTATGACGACATTGAAACAACTTTTCGTAAGTCGACTTGCAGAAATTCACCAATGAACGTTTCAATGCGGTTAGGAGTCAGAGCAGGTATGAAGAAGTGCTATGGGGTGGACCAAACCTTCGGGTTGTGTCTTGAGCCAAAATTTAGGGTCAGGCAACGGCGAAGTCCCTTCTTCCAATTGGAAGGTATGCACAGGTTTGGGTGGTACCTGCTGGGTCAAGTACTCCTCACCACGGACAGCATTGAGTTTTTATGCTGATCTATGGTTTGGTTTTTAGGGAAAGCTACAGGGGGGTTAGGGCGTGGTTTTCCAAATTGAGGGGCCAGCCTGGTGGGAGGGATTTCAGAAAAGTTATAAGTGACAGGGGATTAGAACGGTACTAGAAGGTGAATTCGAGTGGAGGAGGTAGAGGAGGCGATTTATAGTATGAATAAAGGAAAGGCACCAGGTATTATAGATGGCATTTCGACATTTGATTTTTATAGGGCGCATTGGGAGTATTAAGCCATTGTATGGTTGATATATTAAATTGCATGCTCACGGAGGGAGGTTTGTTAGGTATGTCACAAAGACGGGGGTTGTTGTGTGGTGCCCAAAAAGGGTGGGGGGAGGGGTGCTCTGAGTGCCTATAGAGCAATATCTCTTATGTGCTATGACTATAAAATCTTTTGCAAAAAGTTTAGGGAAACAGAATGAGGAAGGTTATGGGGTCGGGTTATTCAGAGGGACAGCCTTCGGCTATTACCAGGCAGGAGAGGAGGGACGGACATGTACGTATTAGGGTGTTTTTGGAGGAATGTCAAGGGGGGGGGAAGTGTCCTGCGGGCTTGACTGGCAAAATGCTTATGACTGTTGATAGGGTTTTGTGAGGCTTATTTTATTGTGAGGGTTTTGGGAGAGGGAAGTGCAAAGATGGTGGATACCTTGTATGCCACGGCTTATGGTACGCGTAAAGGGTAAACGGGAAATTGGGTCAGAGGTCCGTTATGGAAAAGGGTTTGAGGCAAGGTGCCCCCTCGCCCAGCTGCGTTGGGACTTGTATGCAAATACCCATTTGATGAGGGGGTGGATGGTGGTTTGGGCGTGTGGATCGTGGAGCAGTGACCCATGCAGCGGTGTGGTCGGGTACATAGATGATACACAATTCTGTTAAAAGGGGAGGTGGATTGCAGATCGGGGGGTTGGATTGTTGAGTTTGTGTGGGCAGAGTCTGGCTGATGGCGTTAATACTAGGCAAAAATCGATATATTGGAGGGTGGGTACAGGGTGGGGGGGGAGTTGGTCGCGAAAGGGTTGGGTGGGCTGGAGGGGGGCTACTAGAATATTCCTGGCATCGTGTTACATGGCAGATGAGAGGGGAGAGCCGAAGGGTTTAAATCTGAATTGGTGGTTAACCAAGGCTTAGATCGACTGCGGGGGTTAAGAGTGGGGATGTCTCGTGCAAAACAGAGGACAGTAGTGGTTAATATCACTGGTTTATAGTGTAAAGTATTGGGTGTTGCCGCCGGTGTCCTTTAGGAGGTATAACGGATATTCAGGACTGCAGAGAAGGGTTCTACGTTATGTTTGGGAGTTTCGGGAGGGCTGGTTAAGTCGGGAGGTTGTCATGACCCCATGTTCGTCGTGGGGGTTTGGTCTCTTGGCTTTGGGGCCACGGGTGAAGGCCCTCTAGGTAAAGCTGAGGGGTTCTTAGGGCGGGCGGATGAGAAGGGCATCGGGTGGGTTGGTAATGATCGGAAATGCGTAATGGTGGAGCGGGAGGGGATTAATGGAGAGTGAGGGACAGGGTCATGTGCGGATTGTTGTTAAAGTTGAGAATGCACAACGGAATCCAGGTGGGGCAAATGGTCAGCATATGTTGTCAAAGGGAAATTGTACAGGGATTGTCTGTTTTTCCGCTGTATAATTGGGGGGAAATAGGGAAGGGTTTTGTAAACTTAATTAAGTTGGCACCAAGGGTTCGTGAATTGGTGAAACAGATTTGTCATGGGGTTTTTTAGCATCAAAATCGGCCTTAAATAGGATAGGTTTGGTAAGGGAGGCGGATTGCTTGTGTTGTGGTCTTGAAGAAACAGCTTTTCATGCTGTCTACTTTTGTGAACCTTGGACAAAGTTCGTTCGTGGTTGGGGCGGGTTTTAGATTTTCTTAGTGGGGGAAGTATTTCAACCTTACGGGCCTTACATTGGAAGTTAGCGGGTTTTCAAGTGAGGTACGAAGAGCAATAATGAAACGTGGTGGCTGATTTCCTCTATATCTCGGGGGGTATGCGGGAAACCGGGGATCAGGTAGGATCAGGGCAATGCGGCAGGTATCTACCGGACGTATTGCAGAAATAAACTCATATATGGTAGAAGTTGGGATAATATTTTCCGGCCAAAGTATCGATGTCTTACGTTCAAATGTTGCTGCAACTGCGGGGGGGGGTAAGGCAACAGGGGGCTGGACTCCCCCCGTGATAGCACAAACGGTATGTTCGAGACTTCAGGGTTGAGCGCGGGTTTTAGGGTGTGACGTGTATGTATTATGATGGTTCCGTACGTCTGTGTGTGTATGGTTGTGCGTTGTGTGGGCCACTGAGAGCTTGAAGTTACGCATAAAATGAAGACTTGTGGAATGTGCGGACACGGTTTGTTAAGTTTATATGTGGCGTGATAGGTGTTATTAAGGAGTTTAGTTGTTGTAACTTACTTAAAATATAATAGCAATTTTATTGTTCGTATCGCTCTTGGGCCGTACGGACGGCTGCACAGTAGCTTTGACTCTGATGATTGCTGCGCAGTTTTCCTCAGTGCACTCAAATGGCGGTAGGTGCACGTAGGCGAGTCTTACACCGTCTGCCTTAATTGGTGACAGGCTTAGTTCAACAATTCAGAAATACACATCTACTGCTTACTCGATACTCCGAGATACATAGGGTACAATAATGAAGGTCCTTTTATGGTGTCTCTTTGAACGGATTTTCGAGGCTTTTGTCAAATTAGACAAAATAGTACTTACGAAAATATGGTTGCACTTTTCAGGATGTGATCAAATTGTTATCCTGGTGTCACTGTTCGCTTCACGACGGTCTCGTTTTTTACACCTGGATCCATGGTACGAAACGTTCCTTTTGAGGCGGACGAGAGTGATTTGAGAATGTTTTTGTCGCGAGTGGGCAAACGTTTTTTCATATGTCAAACTTTGGGACGGTGGCCTGATGGTCCTCTAGTTGTATGCTGAGAGGGGTCTTTTCTCCCTGAAAATGTCCTCAAGCACCCTATTCCGTCGTATGTGGGTTATGGAGGACTTTGTACGCAAGTGTACGTTTACGTCTCGGACAAGGCGTACGTGCGGCTTTGTGGGGATGTTGACCATATGGCAGCGCAATGCCCTACAAGACGTGATAAAACGCGGAAGTAAGGCGGTTTGATTGTTTCACCGGGCAGCGGTCATATGCTTTGCTGCTACACAACAACATATATTGCTCATAATCATGGAGTGAGGAGATAGAGGGTGAGGGTGAAGACTCGCCGATATGTTAACCCTCCCTGGTGCAGTGGAGGCCGTGGGTGTGGTAGGCGACGACAGAGGAAGATTCGTTCTAATCAGGTTGACGTGGAGCAATCTATTCACGAAGTTCGATGTTTTATTGGATGCTTCCACATCCTGAGGGGCCTTCACGGTGGGTTTAGAGGATGTAAGTGGAAGGAGAAGGACGGGGCATCCTCCGGGCATATTGCTGAACATCAGGTTGTGGTCGTGGAAGTTCATAGGAACAACCAGTTTCTGATGATGAGATGCGATTACTGGCCGCAGTTCTCGTAAGAGAGTGGCGGTGATATCTGACTCTCAAGATGTTTTGAACACCAGGACACGTCCCGGGGAACAAAGCATGGTGCGATGTGCCTCGTAGGCCAAGGAGCAAATCTACATGTGTTCAGCATGTCAAGAGAACGACACAGGGGGGGGGGAGGGGGGGTGGGGGAAAGCAAGTGGAGATACACACAAGGGGAACCAAGAATGTCAAGGTATCCAAGGGTAAAACCTCCATGAACGTTCAGTGTATTACTTTAAATATAAATGGTTACGGTCTGTTGAAAAAAAACGTGAAGTATTTGGAGGTTAGTTAAAAAATTATGTACCGTTGTTGTATCTTACAAGGAAACAATTATAAATTCTTTAGGTGAATTGTGATTCCTGAATATTTTGTACATGGGCTGTTTCTCATACGACTGAAGGTGGTTGTTTTTTTTGGTTGTAGCAGTGTTAGTTAAGAGGCTAGCCTGTTTTCTTTGCAAACATATGAGTGGGAGAGGAGGGGAGGGTTTTTTTTTAGGGTTGTGGGCGGTGTTGGGGGTGGGGTACGGGTGCCTTTCCTGGGGGTGTACGGACCGGCGGAAGGTGAATGGTGTAAAAATGCGTTTTTTAGGGACGTGTTGGTGTACCATTTAAGGATCACTGCCCGTCGTCCACGATTATTTGGGGTGATTGGAATTGCATTGATCGTCGCCAGGATGTCGACCGAGAGGGAGAGGTTTTTTTTTTCAGGATATTTAGGGGACCTTTTGCGGAGTGTTTATGGTACAGATGTGGGGGGGGATGAGGTGGGTGGGGTCTGAATACGTTCGTTAGAAGGGAGTATGCGGCAAGGACGGGATCGCATATACTTTTAGAAGGTGTCAGCGTCAGGGGTTACGGGTGCTAAATGTGAGCTTTTTGATACAGAGGTGTTATGGCTGATGTTGATGGGTAGGATTACCGAGGCCGGTTACAGAGGTTTTTTTACTGGAAGTTGAATGTGGGTTTATGCACAAAAGAGGTGTGAGGGAAGATTTTGTGAGTGCTTGGAGAGGATGTGGGCTGAATGGCAGGAGGGATTGTATAGTCGACTGGTGGGACATGTCGGTAAGGTGAAGGTGAGGAATTTTTATTCAGAGCAAGGATAAAGAAGACAAGAGAATGCCGTATGGGTCTTGAACTTTCTTGAATATCAACTGCAAGCATGTATTACCAAGGGTGGGGGAGTGTATCCGGTGGTTGAAATGAAAATCCAAAAGTTAATTAGAGACTTTCCCATCTTATTTTTGATGCGTCGCGGTAGCAAGTGGAATTGATGCTGTTTTATGGGGTGTCCATCCTTCGGCGTTGTCTTGCGAGAGCAGGGCAGACGGCCGTAAGCGAAAGAATTTAATGGGATTTAGGAGGTTTCAGGAGTCATTGGAAACTTTAGAGGGGGCAGGTCCTTCGGTCAACGGGGCTATGAATACCTTTGTAGACACATGGTATGAATTGCAATCAAATGCTGGATTTCTAAGGGGGCACTGGGAGAAATGGGTGAATTGTACGTGTAATTCTAGAGTAACATTGGACAGGTGGGCTTAATGGACCTTAAGTGAAGAAGAGATTTTAAGGTTAGCTGGGAGGTAGAGTGTAGAGGAAGTCGGGGGAATGACAGAATCCCTTGTGCTTTTTTTACAAGGACAATTGGGATTGTATTCGCGATTTTTTTGGTGATATTATTTAATGCATGAAAAGTAGTGGCATTATGGGACCCGCAACAAAGAACAGGTGGTGGTTGTTCTATTTCCCAAAAAAACAAAATCTGGGAAATTAGTTACATAATTATAGGGCAATTTATTAATGTGTGGCGACTATAAAATTTTTGCGAACATATTAGGAAATAGGATAAAACGGGTTTGGAGAGAGTTCTGGACGAGGGACCACTATGGTGTGCCAGGCGATTATGTGTGTGGGGACAAGGACTTATTCGCAGGTGTATTGATGGAAAGCTGGGAGGGGTAATAAGGGTGGAATATTAGCTTTTAGATTGGGCACGATGCCATACGATTGCGTGGAGAGAGATGCATTATGGACATACGTTTATGCAGTGCAAAGGTTTCGGAAAGGAAATTGTTAGTTGGCACAGGTTTTTGTACGAGCAAGGCTACGTTTAGGGTGCAGGTAAACGGTAGGTTGGGAAAAGTTGTTTGGATGCATAGGGGGATTACGGCAGGGGTGTCCATATCACCAAAACAACAAATTCTTTGTTGCGTTGATTCAGGGACCCGTTTTTTAGAGCCGTGAGGGGGATTGTACGACAGGATGTACAAGCAAGGTTGGGTGGGGGTACCAATCAGGAATTATAGGTTACGTGGTCGGACACTACGGTTTATTTCGTGGAACCAAGGTTTTTAAGAAAAGTGAGCGAATTGGTGGAAATGTTTCGGGAAAGCAACCGAATCGACGGT
The DNA here is from genome assembly GCF_026875155.1 of Cherax quadricarinatus. NCBI lineage: Eukaryota > Metazoa > Arthropoda > Malacostraca > Decapoda > Parastacidae > Cherax > Cherax quadricarinatus. The sequence goes on along the minus strand of NC_069457.1, from coordinate 33,985,760 downwards.
TAATAGGGAAAAATCCAATGCTTATGGAGGTGGGGGATTGTGCGGGTGTGGTATTAGGCCAGAGGGAAGGCTGGCCTTTAGTAAATCAAATTAAGGTGTGTGGGATTGGATAGGCGGATAACATCCCGGATGCGAGGAAGGGTGAATTTCAAGTGAGCTGTAAGAGAGGGTTTTTAGGTGTTTAACAGGTTTGAGGGAAGGTGGCTTGTCTATACATCAGCGCGCAATTGTGGTGAATGTGATTTGTTCAGTAAGTTGTGGCTGTGCTTGTAATTTTTCGGTTACATCATATGATGAAAGCGTTGTTAACGCGTGTATATAGATATATTTGGGGTTCAGGTTGTGATTGGTTAACGGAGGGATGTGGTGTGCTCCGGTTGGCCGGGGTGGCCTGGGGCCTAATGGATTCTGCATAATAGGCCATGTTAGAATGTATGTCAAGCAGAGCTACTGGAAGAGGGTAGACTGGCCGGCATCGGGTTTGACCTGGATAAGACGGGACTTGGTACGTTGGTTGACCGGAATGGATGTACGAGGATGTGAGGACATGTTGAGGATGTTTAATTTATGTAAAAGATCCACACAAGATCAAGATCGGCAAATTGCACTGGTAGAGGGCAGGGAGGTAGTTGGCCTAAGGTGGAGGGAATATATCCAATGTATGCATGGATGGACATTGGGGTCGTTTAAAGCATTATGGGATACGAGCCAAGGTCAGGAGTTAATTTTAAAATTTTTACATAATATTCCTGCGTCGGGGAAGTTTTTAGCGAATAGGCGCGTGCGGGAGGGGGGGCTGTGTTTGTGTGTGGGATCTGATACGGTCTTTCATGCAGTTTATTTCTGTAAGAGATTGGAACATGTAAGGTTGTGGGTTTGGTAAGGTGTTAAAGAATGGTGGGTGGGGGTGGGTTTAGTGTCTTAAGCGCTTTAAGGTTTAGATTGTGGGGGGGGTCGAAAACCGGTACAGAATGCAATGGATATTTTAGTGACGGAATTTTGTATATACGTTCATGGGTATATAGGACATTTTTCTGTGAGGGAGGAGACTCAGAGCCATGGTAGCGATATTTTATGGGTACACAAACAGAGAAATAAAGAACATTACGGGAAATAGGGTTTTTTCTATTTTCAAGGGATATGCAGATTTCAAGGTCAGGGATTTATGGGAGTTAATACTAAAGGGATACCACGAGGCTGGCTTCTTGAATATGTGTGAGTGAAGGTGGGCAATACGATTGGTATGTAATAGGTGCGGTTTAATGTATAAATGATAGGTATGATCGTTAGTTTGGATGAATTTTTTATTCAAACAATATATATGACTTTGTTGGAAAACTAATTTTTGTTCTTAAATTGACGTGATTAAGAGGTGGTATCTTGTTGAAGCCAAAACTATGAACTGCATGTTCAGGGTTATGTAAAAGACCTTGAGCAACTTATATATATAGTTTTTCATTTTATATTTTCTTGTATCAGCCTTGTGGATGATACTGGTAACGTTCTGCTTGGTCTTCTGGGAGAGAATTGTTTTGGAATGTGATCAGTTATGAGGTGTAACAATTTTGTAATTATGTGTAATAATCTCTCATGTGTGTGTGTATATGTGATAAGAATGTGGTTGTGTGTATGTTGCATAATGATACTTGTTTGGCAATTCGATTAGCTCATGCTAATTAAGTGGAACCCTTTGTGTAATGTACTGAATATTTTTGTATCTTTGCAGTTGTAAGTAAAATTGTGTACCAGTTTCATTACATATCGTTTCGTTTTTGGATATTTTGTTAGATATGCACTTGTTTATGTATTATGTCTTTCCAACTAGTTTTTATTGTATAAAATCAAAACACTAGGCATATTATTGATGAATAGTTTATCTTTGTTTATAATGTATATAAGAGGGTTTTAATTAGGTAAGAAAAATTTGTATATAAATAAAAAAAACTATCTTGTGTTACTAGGGATAGGTAATAATGACTAGGGGATGACGGAATTTTATAAACCGTTCTAGTGTATATATTGACAATTGTAATTATACTTACTATGAATGTAATGATAGGTAATCCTTGATTATTTATGTAGTGTTTATTTTGTAAATTATAAAAAAAAAAAAATGTTAAGGCTTTAATTTTTATTTGTTATACGTATTGTTGTATGCTTTTATATGATATTTCAATCTTGTATGGTTTAGGGAACTACTAGTTGGCTTAGGAGTAAATATCGGATATGTGCTGCAGCATTACTTTGCTGTCTAGTCCTTGTGCTTAGCGCTTCTTTTTTGATTAAATAATAATGCAGCATACTTCTAAGGTGTATTATGTTTCCATGTATTATGTTTTGTATACTGTTTAATGAAGGAGGATTTTTATATATTTAATATTGTTGTTACTATGACGTTTTAAATAAAATAAAAAAAAAAATAGACCATTTGGGATATTCCTTTTTCATGTTGTAATTTTGGTTCTTAAAATGTGACAATCCCACACAAAAAACACCCCAACAACACAAAAACAAATTGCCCCCCCCCCCCCCCCCCCCCCCCCCCCCCCTCTCACATAGCCTATATTGTACCGATTGTAGCATGTGGTGTAGTATCTTGCATTTTGAGTGTCAACTTCCCGTTATGTAAGGTTGTTTTGAAGAATTTATATTTCATGATTGTCAAATTTATCATGGATATTATATTGAGGTATATATACTTTTTCCTTTTTACGATGTATGTGAATAGGAATGTAATTGTTTCATCTGTTTTAGTTGATAAATTTTACTGGCTTATGCCTCAAATGACGTTGTGGAAGTTTTAGCGTTAAAGGTCGAGAACCAAAACCTGTATAGTGGTGTCTACAGCCTCCGGATGCAACTCCAGCAATTTCCAAAAGAACAGCTGTTCAAAATTGACCACTGTCTGGAAAAAATCTCCAGCTCCTGCACCCACATCTTGCTCTGGGGGTGATTTCAACTTAAGGCACCTAAAATGGAGGAATATTAGCAAATAATATTGATTGCAGTTAATAAACACCAGGAGGCACCTCTGATGAAAACTCACACTCAACGAGCTTTTAAATCTCTGCACAAAATTCAATTTAAACAGCAAATAATAGAGCTACTTAGATGGAGAATACACTAGACCTCATCTTCACTAACAATGATGATCTGATAAGAAATGTCCCCATATCAAATAACAATATACTCAGATCACAACATAATTGAGGTTCAGCCATGTATTGCGTGGAGCCCAAACCGACAAAATGAGACTAGTCACGAGGGAGCATTCACCAAATTCAACTTCAATACAAAAAACATAAAGAGGACCAAGTAAACCAAGTCCTAACCGATATAAGCTGGAAAGATCGACTAAGCAACCCAGACCCCAAACTTATGCCTAGAACGATTAACTCGGTGGCACTCGATGTATGCACAAGGCTTATTCTCTCTATAGAAAAAGGAGGAGGTAGATGTAAAATAGAAAGTGACAGTCGCTCCCTGGACAGGCGACGGGAAAGAATTAACAAGAGCGGCTAAAAAGAGGTCAATATATTGAAATGCGCAGGGAGACATGGTCAGAGAAATAGCAAGCATCGAACTTAAGCTAAAAGAATCCTTTTAGGAGTCAGAATCGCGGGAAGAACTAAAAGCCATAAATGAAATCGAAAGAAACCCAAAGTATTTTCTTCTCCTATTGCCAATCAAATATCGAGAACAACTTCCAGTATTGGGCCCTGCTTAAACAAGTGGGTCCTACACAGATGAAGCAAGGAAAGGAGTGAGCTACTCAGTCCCAATATGACTCAGTTTTTAGCAAGCCGCTAACAGATGAGAGTCGAAGATCAAAATGATTTTTTTATGATGGAGCCCACAACATTTGATTAACACAAGCCTATCCGATGTTATCTGACGCAAATGACCTTCGAACAGGCGATAATTGGACTGCCCTTGCACTCTGCTCCCAGGGCCAGAACTCATGGAACTCTAGTGTTCATCAAGAACTGCAAGAAGCCCCCTATCACGAGCCTTTTCCTTCTATGGAGAGGGAGCATTGACAGGGGGTCGTCCCTCCAAGGTTACTAAAAACAACAGACCATAGCCCCACTCCACAAGGGGGAGTAAAGCAACAGCAAAGAACTACAGACCATTAGCACTAACATCCCATATCATAAAAATCTTTGAAAGGGTCCTAAGAAGCAAGATCACCACCCATCTAGAAACCCATCAGTTACACAACCCAGGCAACATGGGTTTAGAACAGGTCGCTCCTGTCTGTCTCAACAAACTGGATCACTACGAAAAGGTCCTAAATGCACTAGAAGACAAAAAGAATGCAGATGTAATATATACGGGACTTTGCAAAAGCCTTCGACAAGTGTGACCATGGGTAATAGCGCACAAAATGCGCGCTAAAGGAATAACAGGAAAAGTCGGTCGATGGATCTATAATTTCCTCACTAAAAGAACACAGAGAGTAGTCGTCAACAGAGTAAAGTCCGAGGCAGCTACGGTGAAAAGCTCGTTCCACCCAAAGGGACGTACTAGCTCCCATCGTTGTTCCTCATCCTCATATCCGACATAGACAAGGATGTCAGCCATAGCACCGTGTCTTCCTTTGCAGATGACACCGAATCTGCATGGACAGTGTCTTCCATTGCAGACACTGCAAGGCTCCAGGCGGACATCAACCAAATCTTTCAGTGGGCGCAGAAAAACAATATGAATTTCAACGATGAGAAAATTTCAATTACTCAGATATGGTAAAAACATGAGGAAATTAAATCTTCATCAGAGTACAAAACAAATTCTGGCCACAAAATAGAGCGAAACACCAACGTAAAGACCTGGGAGTGATTATGTCGGAGGATCTCACCTTCAAGGACCATATCATTGTATCAATCGCATCTGCTAGAAAATGACAGGAAGGATATGAGAACTTCATAACTAGGGAGGCCTAGACCATGATGACATGATATTCCAGGTCACTTGTTCCTATCTAGGCTGTAGAATATTGCTGCACTATAACTAGCACCTTTCAAGGCAGGTGAAATTGCCGAGACCTAGAAAAAATGTTACAGAGAAACTTTCATGGCGGCGCTTTCATAACGGAGATAAAAACACCTCATTACTGGGAGGCTTGAGGTTTCTAAACCTGTATTCCCTGGGAACGCATGGAGGGAGAGATACATGATTATATTACACTTGGAAAATCCTAGAGGGACTAGGGACCGAACTTGCACACGAAATCACTCCACTACGGAAAGCAAAAGATTGGCTAGACGATTGCACCATCACCATGAAATGCAAGGGTTTCACTAGCTCGTTAAGAGGACAATACTCAATAAGTGTCAGGGGCCCCGAGACAGAATGTTCAACTGCCTCCCAGCACACATAAGGGGGATTCCAACTGACCCCTGGCAGTCTTCAAGTGGCACTGGACAAGCAACCTAAATGTCAGTTCCTGTTCAGCGGGCTGTGGGCTCGTTACGTTGGTTTGCGTGCTCAGCGCAACAGCTGGTTTGATTCAGGCGCTGATCAACCCAGAGAGGCCTGGTCACAGGTCCGGGCCACGCGGGGGCGTTGAACCCCCGAACTCTCTCCAGGTAAACTCCCGTAAACTACCAACTCTTGGTGAATAACTCATTAAGGTTTTGATGGGGTCAGAGTATGGCCATTAATTAGGATAATTAATGTATGTTATTTAGAACGGGGATCGGTACATATGTTTAAGGGGGGGGGAGAAGTGTCAGCTGTTGTTTCTGCACTGGCAATAATGATTATTGTAAAAGGAAGGTTTGTTGGGATGTGTTGTGGGTTATGTATATGGTTGAAATTGGTCAATTAGATGGTGTTTATTTTCTGTACTCTTGGATTGTGTGCTAGAGGTTTTGCAATGTCTAGTTATGGTTTAATTTTATACTTTATTCATTATTGTATTTGTTCTATGTTTTAAATAAAATATAAAAGTCTCTAGGTAAAAATTTTTTGTATCTATATTTGTATGTAATACTAGTTAGGCACGTGTAGAAGGCCAGCGTAAAGTATAGTCTTGTGGAATGTATTTACGTTATGTGGTAAGTTTGTATGTGGCGTGTTAGGGTGTTATAGCAAAGTTGGGTTGTTAAGTTATAAAATCATGATGAAACCTTTTGGATTAATACTTATTCATGTTCTAGTCCTGGGCTCTTTAATTATTTAATAGCCTAGTAGTATTGTGCCGCTAATGTATAGCATGTGCTGTAGTATCTTTGCATTTTGAGTGGGAACTTCACCGATATGCAATGTTTTGAAAGTTTGTAATTCTATGGGTTAAATTAATATTAGTATATTATATGGTGGTGTTTTTTCTTTACTTATTACCAGTGTATGTGTTTAGTGAAAAGTAATGTTTCTCATATCTGTTTTTAGTCTGTATATTTTGTGTTTTTTGTGTCTTGTTCATGTGGCACTAACCAAACTCTAGGGGGGGGGGTTTTGATAGAGGTCTAGTGTATGACCAGTCATTAGGATATTCAATGTATGTTTATTTTGAGACGGGGACTGTACATACGGGTGGGGGGGGTAGAAGTGTCTGCTGTGTCTGCACTGGCACATAATTATTGTTAAAGGAGGGTTTGTAGAGTATGTATTGGTTGTGGGTTATGTTTAGAATTAGTTGTGGGTTTTGTATATGGTTGTAGGTTTTGTATATGGTTGTGGGTTATGTATATGGGGGGTTGTTAGGTTATGTTATATGGTTGTGGGTTTTTATTGGTTTGTGGGTTATGTATATTGGTTGTAGGTTATGTATATGGTTGTAGAAGTTTTATGTATTAATGGTTGTGGGTTAGGTATATGGTTGTAGGATTATGTTATGGTTGTGGGTTATGTATATGGTTGTAGGTTTTGTATATGGTTGTTAGGTTTTGTAGATGGTTGTGGGTTATGTTTTATGGTTGTAGGTTATGTATTTGGTTGTGGGTTATGTCTATGGTGTGGGTTATAGTATATGGTTGTCGGTTATGTATTATGGTTGTTGGGTTATGTATATGGTTTGGAATTTGGCCATTATCTATGGTGTTCTTTTTAAAATGTACCTAGGATTGTGTACTAGAGTTTTGTAATATATAGTTTGGTTTTGTAATTTTATACTCTTATACTTATTGTATTTGTCACTATGTTTTAAAATAAAAATATAAAAAAAAATTCTGTTCACTTCCCCACGGAGGAGAAGGAGAAATAATAAGAACTAGTAAGCAAATAGATGAAAATTCCAGGGGGGGATGTGTGGTCTATATATCTTTGTACATGTATGTGTAGCGTGAACCCTAAGCATAAAATAGAAGAGCATGGACGTACCTGGAAAACCTTGCATGTTTTTGAGACAGTAAAAAAGACACCAGCAATCCTACCATTAGTTAAAAAACAATTTTAAGCTTACGTTCAACACTCACTTGGCAGTACAGTAGATACCTCCGTGGGGCCAGTGCTGGTCTACCAACCCTACTACCTAGGCAAAACCCTTTTAATGCAAGATATTTCAGATAGCGTTAAAACTAACCTATAATTATTACACAATGGGCACACGATACATGAGAATAAGAATACAGTGGTGGACTCGAGTTTCAATCAGTCCAACTCGAACAATTTTGTAGGTTGATTTTTGTAAGTGCTTTTGTAAGTATTTTTGGGGGTCTGAAACGGATTAATCTAATTTACATTATCCTTGTGGGAACAAATTCGTTCGGTTTCGGTACTCAAACGCGCTTCTGGAGCAAATTAAGTTCGTAATATCGATGGTACACTGTACTTAGTTTATGATATATTGATGCGTGTTCATTAATTTAACAAAAATTCTTTTAAGATCTTTAAGCCATTATGATACAGCCTGTGTGCCATTGTTTTTACAAGCCAGGGCGGACGTTCAACGTTGTACATTTGGTATTATTCCATTGTTTCTTAGTGATTTGTAACTGCTAAAATAAGCCCACCATGCGGGCCCGCAAAGAAGATTCTAGTGCCACCCCTGTGGTGAAAAGGCGTGAGAAATACTATCAAATGAAGAAAGAGAATCGCAAAATACGAAAGTGGTAAGTGCGTGCATCAGCTGGGCCAGGTTGTATAACAAACCCAATCAAACCATTGTTACTACCTTGCTTCCAACAAAAAGGCAATCAAGGAAGCTTGTTGTGCAAAAGGTGCAAGTTTGCTTACAAAACAGATTACAAATACTCGAAGATGTGGGAGAAGAGACTGTTACTGGTGTGGATTCAATGAAAACAATTATCAAGATACAGTGTTTCACAATCAAACATGGAAAAGGCAAGGCAGCCTTGCATGATGATGTATTAAGAAAATGCCTGGAACTAGTGCTGATGTTAGTGAATTAAGGCAGCAAGGTTTGGTTGAGAGATTTAAGAATCGTAGTTGCATACCACAGTGTGATGAGAGCATGGTGAGGCTGCCAGTTGTGACCAAAAAGTGGCTGAAAATATGTGCAGGACTTGAAGGGGGTACACAAATAACCGCACATAAAAGAGAGAAGCTTACGACGACGTTTCGGTTCCGATTTGTGACCATTGACAAAGTCACACTAACCAGAAGTGGAGCAGGACGGCTATATATAGGCAGGAAGAGGTGGTGGTAGCAGTAGTAGTTACAAGAATTGTATATAATACCGACAAGATGAAATTAAGATATGCACAACACCGGGCATCCCTATTGCAGACATTTCGCCATCCAGCCAGCCACTGGATGGCGAAACGTCCACAACAAAGTAGTAGTAGTAGTTAGTAGTAGTACACTGAGGAGTCTGTGGAGACAAAGAATGTTATCCATGGAGGCAATGAATGAGAGTATAGTAGTATCACGCATTTATACGAGTGTAAAGCATTCGTGGCAAACGTGGCAACAGAAGGTTGGAGGTAGTGAAGATGTCATGAATATAATGCAGTAAATCCATAACTGGCGAGATTTCTAAAAGTATTATCCAGAAGGCAAAAGAGAACAAAGCAGGATGACTTAGAGGGTATATAAATCTTAATGGAAGGAAGGTGGGGTAGGGGTCATCCTATGAAAGGTTGTAGGGAGAGGGTAAAGGAGGTTTTGTGTGCAAGGAGCTTGGACTTCCACCAAGTGTGAAAGAGTGGAGACGAATGGTTTTTATGGCTTTGACGTGCTGTTTTAGTGTGAGTAAAGTAACATTTATGAAGGGATTCTGGGAAAGCAGTTAGCTGGATTGAGTCCTGGGGGTAGAAAGTACAGTGTCTGCGCTCTGAAGGAGTGGTGATGATATGTTGCAGTTTTTTTAAGTGTAGTGTAGGAATGCCTCTGGCAAAACAGTGATGGACTGAATGATAATGAAAGTTTCTTCTTATTCGGGTTACCTTGCTTTGGTGGGAAACAGTCGATGTGTTAAAAAAAAATTATGCATACGAGTTCTGTTGCAGCTATGAAGAGTTTCAGACCAGTATTGATATTAGATTATTATTATTATTATCAAGGGGGAAGCGCTAAACCCGGAGGATTATACAGCGCCTGGGGGGGATGTGGAAGGCATTCAGGTTTAAATTCGGGGAAACTGGAGCACAGATCCAATTCCCTAATCAGAGCCCCTCCCAACATCAAGGAAACCTTCCTTGAGGGGATTGTATTAGAACTGATTGGCCTGTATATGTAGAAAGCACAGTAGTACAAGTGAATTTTTATGTATATTAAGTAAGTTTAGACTTTTGAAGGGTGGGGAAGTATTGCAGTGAAGCACTGCAGTCATCTTACTGCTCCATCATTTAGGCTTGAACTGTTATTTTGGGGAAAATTTTCTTTCCTATTGAAATATAAAGTGTGCAAAAGGTTAGAGTTGTCTAAAAGCACCCTGGCTCTAAAACAGATATTCCTGTTTTAAAAGATGCCTCTTTAGTCCAAAAAAGCCTAGACTTATTTGTGAAGGCTTACTCAGCCCTGTAAACAACTTCAGCCCGTATTACTCGGCTGGCTCCTCCTCAGGAAAATTAATAAATAGAAAAAGAAATAATTTCCCCGAAGAAAAAACACTTTATTATTTATTAAATCAAACATAAAACAATAAAACATGAAAGGAAATTCCTATTTGAAAGAAAAATGAAAAATGAAATGAATAAATAACATTTAAAACTCAACGCTAATATCTACAGGGGTGTCTGGTGTTGGTGACCATGTTGTTTTAAAATCGTAGCCGTTGCTGGGTGATGGGGGGGGGGGGGGGTCGCAGGTGTTGGTGACCATCCACTGGCTAGTTCTTTCACAGTATACCAGTGAGTAATCTCTCCGATGACAGGAAAGCAGGTTCTTTACCGCTGCAATGATGTGGGGTTACGTCCTGAAATTTCATAAGGTGCACAGGTGTTAAATCCAAAATGGGGAAGTCTCTGGACGTTAAATCCTTTCCTCCGTTCTTCTCGTTAATTGACAGGTGACCCTCACTGTCATCCAAGTGAAAGATAGACAGGTTACCCACTGCTTAAATAATTTACTCTCCATGGCAGTTACAATATCAAAAGACCGTGGTGATTATTACAACAGTTAGCTTAGAGCAATGCTGAAAGATAATTTTATTATTGATCAAAAATGAAGCTTTCAACCAATAAATCCACTAAAATACAAGGCAGGCATGTACTTATAGTAGTGTTGGGAGCTGTGAGTCGAGTGTATTTATGTTTGACCAGAGCCCCACACGTCACCTTTCGAGGGGGGGGGGAAGAGGGAGGGGAAGGGATAGCGGGAGCTAGACTGACCCTACGTTAACAAGGAGCCAGAATCAAACTATCACTTTAGGGGTGGGGGAGAAAAGGCGGGGGAAAAAAAAACGGGGGAGCGTGACTTACCCTACCTTAACTAGTAGCCGGCAATGAAACTATCACTTTCGGGGAGGGGGAAGAAAAGGGGGGAGCTTGATTTACCTACCTTAACTAGTAGCCCGGTTAATGAAAACTATCGTTCTATTCGCTTCTTCTATCTATTGAAATTTTCCCCCACCTTACATTAGGAATTAGACCTTATGTTTAAAAATCTATAAGTGGGTTT
>NC_069457.1:33939453-33974235 GCF_026875155.1 Cherax quadricarinatus | reverse complement strand
TCTTTTGGGTGTTTTTTAACCTTTTTTCCAAAGGGTGGCACTAGGAACTTACTTTGGGCCCATGGGGTTTTATTTTGCAGTCGCACTCGATAAACAAGCCCCAAAAACATGGATTATTACAAATGTTTTGGATGAACGTGCAAAATAATGCTCACTCAACAGTGACAGAGCCAGACTGAGACACGTATGCATGAGTGGCGGCATCCTGGGCAGGTGGATGCATCTGATGGACGATTTCTGGGTGGAGGTACGAAATCTGGAGCAAAATTTAGCCCAAAAAAGTGGTCTAAATACAAAACATGCGATATTCACTGTGGATGAAATCCAGGGTTCCACTATATGATTGAGTTTTTTTTTTTTTTTTTTTTTTTTTTTTTTTTTTTTTTTTTTTTTTTTTTTTTTTACAATTTATTTCATTTTTTTTTTTTTGTATATGTCAATTTTGTGCACATGTTGCAAGCTCATATTTTTTTTAATAATCATTAGTCAAAAAATGTGGAATTTACTAAGTCTCAGAACAAATATCTGTGTTTTGCTTGTTATAATGAGTTTACTTTTTGCACCATAGACTAGGAACACATTTATTGCATATAGTAAAAGGAGACCTGTACTACAGTTACTCTAGTCCTTGAAAGAATTGCCATTTTTTGTATTTTATGACATGAACATATATTTTTTTTTTCCAAACTTTTGAGAATGTTTGGCAATTGGAAATTTGATATTGTATGTATATTTTATGAAAAGATCTGTGTTGGCTTGTTATAATGTTTTTTTTTTTGCTTTGAGTGTGTGATACTTGCTAAAACATGGCTCATTCACTTTTTTATATTCTTATTTTCTAATTGGAAAGGAATAGCAGCAGTTTTTTATCATTAGCCAAACGAATATACAGAACTCTCCAGCAATTATTCCATGCATGGAAGGCAAGTTTATTGTAATGATTAGGCAATACCTTTGTATGCAGCATCTCATAGGTATACATAATATAGATATATAAACTTATATTTTAGATTATTCAGGATACTAAGCTAATTATGAAAATAATATTTTCAGCAACAGTTAGTGATGAAGAATGCAAGAGCACATATGATAACTTTTTTGAAGTAGGTATTTGTAGAGTGTGAAGATCGCTATGGAGAAATTGAGGAGATGAACGTTTGTGATAACCTTGGTGATCACCTAGTAGGCAATGTTTACATCAAGGTTAGAAAATTTCAGTTGTTTATAAGGACTCTATTTACAGTTGCAGTATATAGGATATATTCAAATTAATTTTACCTTATTTTTAAAAAATGAAAATATTATCATAGTAATGTACTGTGTACTTTGTTTATGTAATGGTACAACGAAGGTTCCACAAATGCTATGCTTTTATTTGCTAACTTTGGTAATTTATGAAAGGTGTTAACCTGCAGGATTTAAGACTGAATTTTAAATTTTATTTTTCTGCAGCTTTCATCAAATGCCTTTTTTTGTATATGTTTATTTTATGAGTTCTGAGCTTATATATATTTTTTAAACACATGTGATCAATATATGTGATAGTTTGGTTTTCATTTTTTGAAAGGTTATATTAAAAAAATACTGAACTATAAAAAATAGGCACAGTACTGTGACTGGAACAATGAAAAAATAACCTTCACATAAGAAACTTAAAACTTATGACAATGTTTTGGTCCAGTTTGACCTAGTTAATGGTCCATACCAGACCAAAATGTCATCATAAGTTTCAGTCTCCTATGTGCTGGTTATTTGTGTATTGAACCATAGCTTTGGTGCCCAAGGCCTAGACCTAGAAATGCATTTTCATAAAGTTTTGTTTTTTAACAGTTTAAATATGAAGAGGATGCAGAGAAGGCAGTTGTAGACCTGAATAACCGTTGGTTTGGAGGACGGGCAATTAATGCAGAGCTGAGCCCAGTGACTGATTTCCGTGAAGCCTGTTGTCGTCAGTATGAAATGGGGTAATATCAAATTTCGTTCTTGGCCTGTTCTCCACAAAAGAATCAGTTCGATAGCTTCTTGCTTTATAGTTGGTAATTCAGTACAAATTATGATTAATGCTGTTGATGCTTTAAACCCATTTAAACTATGAGTTTCTTGTATTATACCTGGTCATGGAAAATGGTGATAGGTTCTTCTCACCATTTCCAGTATATATACATACGCCTTTGCTATAAAATGATAAAAAAAATATAACCAAAAGAAAATAATAGATGCAAAATGTGGTTTTGTAGACTCCAATAACACCCATTAGTATATTTAGGAGAATTAGTAGATGGGAAGTTAGAGGTATTGGGAAGATGGGAGGGAGAATATTTTGAAGAACTGTCAAACTTTTGATTGAAGAGAGGGGCAGTGATTTCATGCACTGGCCAGGGAGGTTAATATCTTTTAAGGAGGTGAAGTAGAGTCAGTGTGAGTGTGTGGAGTGCAAGAGAGGGGTAAAGCAGCTTTAACAGATTGGGAACATGGGCAGAAATGATAAAAGTGGGTGGGGAATATAGTTTTGGAGCGGTTGGTACTTTAGTTCAATAAAGTATAAAAAAGGGGAAGGGACCAGGACTGGAAGAGAACAAGCATAAAGTTTCCTTTATATAAAGGGAATGTGGGACAAAAGAGTGTGAAAATTTATAGGGAAGACTCCTACTGATATACTGGGTAATGTGATTGGTAAAGCTATTAATGAAAAGACTTAGAGGTAAGACAGAGAGCAAGATTCTGCAGATGAACAAGGGCTTAGAATGGATAGGGATGTGTAGACCAAGTATTTATATTGAAGCATATAAGTGACAATTTTAGATAAAGGTAGTGTAAGTTTTGTTGCTTTTCTAGGATTGAGAAAGCATATGATCGGGTTCTACGGCTACGTAGGTTGGTCGCACAACCGCCCAGAGAGGTACTACCGTCCTGCCAAGTGATGTAAAACGAAAACCAAAAAGAACATAAATAAAAGAAAGCCTGTAATTGTTTTACATGGTAGGGTAGCCTTGCTGGTGTCCATTTTTTCTGTCTCATATGGTTAGTGCAAGATATTTCAGGTACGTCTTGCTACTTCTACTACACTTAGTCACACTACACATCCAGTACAAGCATATATATGTATATATCACATCTCTCTGTGTTTTCCTTCTATTTTCTTTCTAGTTCTTAGTTCTTTGTTTATTTCCTCTTAGTCTCCATGGGAAGTGGAACAAGAATTCTTCCTCCGTAAGCCATCGTGTTGTAAGATGGGCGACTAAAATGCTGGGAAGGCAAGGGGCTAGTAACCCCTTCTCCCTTATAAATTACTAAATTTAAAAAGAGAAAACTCTCGGTTTTTCTTTTTGGGCCATACTCTGCGTCTTTGGTGGGATATGGCCGGTTTGTTGAAAAAAAAAAAATAATGATAGTGTGGAATGGGGAGCAATGTGGGCAGATTGTGCAATTGGGGTATGAATAGGAGTAAGTACTAAATGCTGCGTAAAGAGTTTTTTTTATGAGGATGGTGAGGCTCAGTTAGTGTGTGTAGGAGAGAGGGAAATTTATATTCCATAAAAGAGGTCCTTAGACAGGGATGTGTATTGTCACCGTGTTTGTTTAAACATATTTTAAGATGGGTTGTAAATTCATAATCTATGCGTGTTGGGGAGAGCGGTGTGGGATTAAAATTAATGGATTCAAATACAGAATGAGAGTTGACACAGTACTTTTGCATGGAGAAAAATAATACTATCTTTTAGGGAGATTCTAGAGGAAGTTGCAAAGGATAGGATTGGATGATTTTGGGAGGGTGTGTAGAGAAGATACCATGGAGGCAAGGAAAGGGAATGTATAGAGTTTAGTAGAACCAACAATCCGTATGGGGTGTGAGGCATGGGTTGTGAAGTTGCAGCAAGAGGGATCTGGAGGCAGTGCAGATGTTGTTGTAAGGACATGTGTGGGCCCTTAAATATTATCATAGAATTTGTAGTGTGGCAAATTAGGAGGTAAAGGTGTGGAATTACTAAAAGTGTTGTTCAGATGCTGAGGAGGTTGTTGGGGTGGTTTGGTCATGTAGAGAGGATTGAGGCAAAATAGATGACTTGGGAGGTGTATAAATCTACAGTGGAGGGAAGGAGGGTAAGGAATTTTCCGCTTGGTCATACAGCAGGCATGAGTGGGTGTGTTAGATAGGAGTGACAGGGTACTAATGGTTTTTGGAATTTTGAGCTGTTGAGAGATGACACGGTAATATCTTGTGAAGGGATACAAGAAACTGATTACCGATATGAAGACCTGGGAGGTGGGAAATACAATGTGTGCACCTTTAAAGGAAAGGGTTTGGGTATTTTCTGTTTAGGAGTGACATCTGAACGTCATATCTGTGGTGCCTCTGTAAAGAAAGTGATTGTGTGAAATGATGGTGAAAATGTATCATTTTTGCGGGTCAACTCCTCCTTGTGGGAATGGCCACCGTGAGAAAAAAAAAAATACATAGATATTTGGGCATAGATATTAACACAAATGGTCTATGAAAGATAAAGGGGAGAAAGGGTAGGTAGTGTTAGTTATGGTCCTTATGGAGGGAAAGTATTAGTTTAAGGAGGCAATAAAATGGAATTTCTACCAGAGTATGTGTGTAATGCTTTTATATGGGTGACGGCATGGGTGTTTGAATGCGTTCCAACAAGAAGGATAGGGGCATGTGGGAGATGTTATAGGAGAACAAGGTGTGATGTGAATGCGAGTTATGCAAAGAATTGGGCATAGCATAGAAATTAAAAAAAGACTGTGTGAGGGCCACCAAGGGTATAATTCAGTACTGGTGGGGTCTTGAAGTGGTTTGGGAAGTTAGAGAGGATGGAGAGTAAAATGACATAGCACATATAGATCTGGGATTGAAGTAAGAAGGTTAAGGAACAATTGAAGGATGTGGGCAAGGGTGGTTCTGAGTGGCAGGGTTTGATTAATTATAATAATCAAAATGAAGTAGCTAAACCCACTAGGTTGATACAGGCCGTGCAGGGGATTTGAGCAACCATCCAAGACGTATTACAGGTGCGAGTGGAGACAAGTGATTCTAATGGAGCCCTACCGGAGTGTGAACCAAGGTAACATGTAGAGAAAGATTTAGGGAAGCTGGATAGAGCTGGACAAGATTTCCTGGTGTGGGAAAACAATGGCTTTCAACTCTGGAAGAGGGTAGGTTGTGGGCAGTTAGGATTATCATCTAAATGGGGATGTTAGCTACCTTTCTAGAAAGACTGATTTGAACAAATGATGATGAATGTGTTTTTTTGTTTGGTCATCCTGCCTTAGCAGCAGTGGCCATTGAGGAAAAAATTTAATAGCCACTTTGGACGTAGTCACCAGGGACAGTAGTACCATCCGCCAAGTGAGTGTGAAACAGAAACCCTGTAACTGCTTTACACATGATGGAGGATTGCTGTTGACTTTTTTCTAGTGTCAAAATGCACTGGAAAACAATATATCTGCTACTTCTACGTTACACTTAGGTCACACTACACAGGCAACGCACATGCATATATGTAATATACATAACACATCTAGGTTTTTCTTCTTTTCCTTAACAGCTCTTGTTTCTTCTTTTATTTCCCTCTGACTTCTCCAGGGGAAGTGGAAAGGAATCTTTCCTCCATAAACCATAGCGAGTCATATGAGGCGCGACTAAAATGCGCGGGAGCAATGGGCTATTATCAGTAGAACCTCGGTTTTGGTCATTATCTGTTCCAGAAAGTCTTGACGAAAAACCGAATTCAACGAAAACTGAAGTCATATTTCCCTAAGATATAATGTAAACCCAATCAATCCGTTCCAGACCCCCAAAATTTATTAAAAAAAAATACTTTTTTATAGAAATAATTGTTTTCATACAGAAAACAGTAAGAAAAAAAAAAAAAGGGGACTAATGAAAGGGGAATAAGTGAACTTTTAACATCATTTTTACATTAAAAGATCTTTTGGCGTTGGAAGACGGAAAAGGAGGGAAGGGGGAGAGGTTACCTCTACCCCATCACTCTACCCTCTCCCACAATCCTACCACCTTTAAAAACCAACCCCCATAGTGGTCCGCTGTACCGAATGTGTGGGTACAGGGGACACTGTAACTTGCGAAAACTGAGGTGATGAACGAAAACGGGGAAAAAAATTTTTGAAAAAAAAGGGTCGTCGAAACTAAATTCGAAAAAAACCAGGGAAAAACAAAAACCGAGGTTCCACTGTAACCCCTTCTCCTTTTTAAAAATTACAAAAAAGAGAAGAAAAAAAACCTTATAAAAGGGATGTTTAAAAAGGGTGGAGTGTGCGGATGATAAGAAAGAGATTTTTGGATGTTTGAATGAAAAGAAGTTGGATGCCCTGGTCTTAGGGAAACAAAGTGAAGGGGGTAGGGAATTTTTCAGTGGGAAAAAAAAGGGGTTTAAAAGGGGGGTTACTGAAGAGATGGCAAGGGGGGGTGAAATAATTTTAAAAGGGAAGTTAGGGAAAGGAGAAGAGGGAATTAAATGTAAAAACTCAAGTAGTTTTATGTGGATTAAAATAAGGGTCAGAGCGAAAAGGGTCATAAAAAGCGTTATGCACCTGGAGAAGAGAGGAGGTAGAGGGGGAGAGGTTTTTGGGAGTTTTAAAGTGTGTATAGGAATTTTTGCCAAGAAGAGAGTAATTGTGGAGAGGACCTAAATGTTAAAGGGAGAAACATTTAGAGAGGGTGTGGTAGGTAAGTAGGGGTGCCAAGTGTAACTGATAACGAGACCCCTTTTTAATTGAACGTATAGAAAAGGGTTTAGTTTGGTAAAAAATATTTTAAAAAAAGAGGTAAAAAGTAAAAAGATAATATGGGGGAGTAATGAGATAGTTTTTTGGATCGTTTTGGTAGATAAAAGACTTTTGGGTAGACTCGGATGACTGTTTATGGGGGCCACAGATATAAAAGATATTTTTTATTGTACTACGGGAGATAAAAGGAGGGGAATAAAAGAAAATTAAAAGCGCAAGAAGGGAAGGGGTAAAGGGTTAATAACTAAAAGAGGGGGCGTTAGGGTAAGATAGAAACAACTTTGAGGATGATGGGCTAGTGAAAGTATAGGCAAGGGGGTCAAAGATGTATTGGGGGGTTTAAAAGAATGTAGTTAGAGTGTTCAGCAAAAGTTTTGGTCCGGAAAGTGGGGTGGGAGGGAAAGAGCAGTTGGGGGAATGATGATGAAAAAGAAGGTAGAAAGGGGAGAAAAAAGTTGCTAAAGGGTTTTTTTACAAAGTAGGTGATGAAAGGAGGAAAGGGTATATGGAGAGAAAAAAAAAGGGTTTAAACAGAGGGGTGACAAAATGTAAAAAGAGAAAAAATGTGAGGGGGTGGTGTTATCAACAAATTTTGTTGAAAAAAAAAAAGTTTGGGATTAAAAATTTGAGGAAGCCTAGGGAAGAAAAATTTTGCATTAAAAAAATAGGAGAGGAAGTTTTTAAATAGGTTGAGGTTTTGGGGAAGATGGAGGGAAATTTTGAGGAATTTTTTAAAGTTAATAAGATAAGGAAGCTGTGATTTGTTTTAACGGAAAAGAAGGAATAGCATTTTGTGGGGAGTGGGGGAAGAGCCAGTTGTGATGTGGGGGAAGTTTTTGAGGCAGTGAGTGGAGTAAAGGGGTAAGGCAGCTGGGACTGTTGGGATAAAGATAGAAATTTTTAAAACAGGGGGGATATAGTTTCGGAGCGGTTGGTGCTATTATTTTATAAAAATACAGTGGCCCCCCACTGTGGGAAAAAGTTAAAAAGATAGGAGAGAAATAGTAAAATTTTCATTACCGGCTACTAGTTAGGTGGGTAAGCCCTCCCCCCTTTTTCCCCTCCCCAAAAAGTGTGTTTCATTGCCGGCTATATTTAAAGGGTGGGTTTTAAGTACCTCCCCGTTTTTTCCCGCCTTTTTTTTTTCCCCCCCACCCAAAGTGATAGTTTGTTTCCCGGCTGCTTTTTAAACGTGGGGTCAGTCTGCTCCCCTTCCCTTCCCCCCCTCTTCCCCCCCCCCCCTCAAAAAGGTGACGTGTGGGGCTCGGGGTCAAACAGTAAACACTCGACCACAGCTCCCATTTTTATGTAAGTACATGCCGTTGTATTCTAATGGATTTTTTGGGTTGAAGCTTCACTTTTGATCAATAATAAATTAGTCCTTTCAGTCTTGCTTAGGTTGACTGTGTAAAAATCACCCGTCTTTTGGTAATGTAACTCCCCATGGAGAGTGTTATTAAAGCGTGGGACCTGTCTATCTTTTAGCTTGGATGCGGGGGGGCCCCTGTCAATCAACGAGAAGAACAGGGAAGGACTAAGTCCAATTTCCCCTTTTTTTGCATTTAAGTACCTGTGCACCTGTATAAAAATTGCAGGACGAAACCCACATCTTGCAGCGGTAAAGAACCTGCTTTTCCGTCATCAGATACTATCCGGCTTTAAATTGGAAGAACTAGCCATGGGGGTCACCAACACCTGCCCCCCCCCCCCCCCCCCCCATCTCAGAAAAGGGTACTTTTAAACAAGCATTCACCAACACCAGAACCCCCAAGGTTAAATTAGCTTTGAATTCAGTTATCATTTTTTTTCCTTTTTCTTTTCTTTAATGTAGGATTAATATTTCTTTTTTAAAGTGTTTTATTTTTTATTTTCACATAAAAAGTGTTTATGTTTGTCTGTTATTATTTTTTTTTTCTTTTTCAAAAATTTTCCCTGAGGAGGAGCCACCTGGGTAAAACTGTCTGAAGTTGTTACAGGGTGAGTAAGCTTCACAAGTGGCGCCTTGCCAGGATCAACTCTACTGAATCAAGATTCACCTCTCGAATCTCCTTGGGAACTTCAAGCCGCATACCAAGACGGTTACCACCACCCAGAGAAATATTTCTAGGTAGGACTACGGTAAGGTTTTTAAAAGTTTGGTGATTGTTATAGTCTCAATTTATTGTAAGTCAAGTCGGGCAGGATATAATATTTAAATTTCTGCCACTTTTTCTGTGAGCTTGAAACACTTTGGGGTTAGCTCTAGGGACCAAGATTTTCCAGTGCAACTTGTTTCATGGCCTTTTTTTTATATCAAGGGAACTGTCATAGGACACTCTTTATTTGGTGGGGAGAAGATTGGATGGGCAAGGGGGCCCCATTCACTATGTTTGCCTTTGAGCCCCCATGAACCCTTCGTTTTTGTTAATCATATTGTTTTAAATTAAGCAGGGAGAGCCCCCTGGGTTTTTTACAGTTTTAGTGGAGCAGGGTTGAACCCCTTTTTTTCTTAAAACCCGTTTCATTTTCCCTGAAGTTTAAATTTTTCTTGCAAATATGGATGAATGCGGGAAATAATTAGGAATAAAGGGAAAAAATTTTGTCTTTATTATGTAAGATCCCGGAAAGACGAAAGAGAGAGAATTTAAGAGAAGAAAAACAGCAGAAAAAAGGGAAAAAAAGAGAATAAGGAGAAGAGGAAAATCGAAAGAGAAAAGAAAAGGAGAAAGGGGAAACCCCTTTAAAAACAGGAGAAAAAGGAGAGAGGGGGAATTGAGAGAGAAACCCAGAAAGACAGAAAAAGGGGCGAGAAGACCAAAAAGCGTGATGACTTATCGTGAGGAAAAGGGTAGGTAGTGAGGAACGGTTAAATTAAGGGAATTGAGGAAAAAGGAAAGGACAGGAATATGGTTAAGGAGAGAGAAAAAGGGTCGCAAACTCGAACAAACTCGCCTTTAATTGAGAATAAAAAGTTAACTTTCCCCCACAACAGCAATTGTGAAGGGTAATGGAACAACGTGCAGCTAGTGACATATTCCCAAAACCCCAATTTTTCCTCCTTCCAGAGGGGGAAGACATAATTCTTACATTTCGGTTTTTAAAATAACCCCTACCCTCTGTGAAGGCCTGCTGACACCCGGGCTACCAGGGGAGGGAAAGATTTTTGTACTGCTTTGAATTCTATGCAACTTGTTGCAGGATACTATGTAATTATAACCTACTAAAGAAGGCAACCTTAAAGCATATCAAAAAAACCCCTAAATTTTACAGGAAAGATTTTAGGATGCCACCCACGCCTGGCCAGAAATTTCAAAAATTACAGGAACACCCTTTTTGTTTTTTGACTTTGGAAGGAGTCAGGAAAATTATCCCCGTTTTGAATCTCTTTGAGACTTCATGGTTTCTGACCAGTCCCGAGCTCTTCCCCACCAGATACAACATTCATTAAAGGGAAAGTAACCTATTAAAGCTGAGGGAAATTGCTGAGGCTGCGCCTATTGCTGAGGGTACAATTCCTATAAAAACCAAAAAGGGCGAAAAACCCAAGGGGAAGGGTTCATCAACCTTAAAAAATCAAAGCCTCTAGTGGGAAAATAAAATGACTTTTTTATTCCCGTTTGTCATTTGTTGGGGGTTTTGGGGCATAAAAATCCAGATTGTCCCTTTTTTGAAGGTCCCAAAAAATTGGAAGTGTTTTAAAAGCTGAAAAAGACCAAGCACCCTTTGTTCAGGAACAGTTAATGGGCTAATGATTACCATTTTACGAGACACGGTGCCTGTTAGTAATTTTTGATAAGCTGTTCCCCCAATTTAAAGAAATCTTTCCCCTGCTAACTTCAGACTATTGGGCCGTACAGACATTTTTTTTACCATCCCTTGTTTCATTAGGTCAAATGGTTCACAGGGTTGGGCTGAAACCGTACTACTCCCCTCACTTCTTGCCCGTACAATGGTAATTAAAAGGGGGCCATCTTCCCCTTTTGGGGTTGACCCTTTTATCACCAAAAAGGATATAAATGTTTCAATCCTCTTCCCGTAGAGTGGAGAAGCCCCTCGAAAGTTTAGATGAGACAAAAGTCTCGTGGATTCTGTGGGGTTTTAAAAAACCGTGATGCTATCTCGAAAAAGAGGTAGTAGGATCACCGGGTTTATTGTTTGATGAAAGTGAAGATTCACCTCCGTACCATAAATTTTCTTGACTAGGGGTCAGACCCAAAACCCTGCTTTTTCCCCACTGTCCATCCCTTTTTTTTTTCCTTGACTTTTTAAACCTTTTGCATATCGAAGGATCCTTTGCAATTTTCAACGTAATTCCCCCTTCTCTTCAGAATTGGCCATAAAGCCGCTAAACAAAAATCAAGTTATCCAAAAGGGAAAAACTTTTCATATAAATTTGAATATATAAAAGATATCTTGTACAGCGTATTCAAAAAATTTAAATTCGATGGTAGACTACCCCTCTTGTTGTTCCAAATCAATGCGAGAGGACTGTCTTAAAATGGGGTATGACCTGCCAGTGGCGGAATTTCTCGCATGTAAAACCTTAAATAAAATTAGGGAAACTATTTTTGGGCCCAAAAATGTCCTAGATGTCACTCCATTGTAATCGTGTAAATTTTCCCAAATGTCATCCCCTCCGAGGTACCAGGCGAGTACCTTGGTCAAAATGCCTTCTTTTCGGTACGTTTGAAAGAGTAGCTATTGACATCGTTGGTCCTTTTCTCCCCTTTATCTGGGGGCATGATATATTTAACTTGTTGATTATGTTGATTTCCCGAAGCCGTTCCCCTTTAAAGACCTAACTTTAAAAAGAGGTGGCTGAAACCCTTTTGTCCATCTTCTCCGATGGGCACCCCAGAGGGAAATTTTTTTTGACCGGGGAACAATTCTGACTTAAAGCAACATCTAACCCAAATTCTGGGAGGAAGCCTTTTCTTCCCCCACCCATCATCCCAGCTGTAATGGGGGGGATTGAGCGCCGCATTCGATTCTCAAGTCCATTTTAAGGGAAAAATTTTTTCCCCCCAAAACCTTTTGGGTCCCTCCCGTAGCTTGGCTTTACGGTGAGTGTCCAAACCCTAGATCTACGCCTGAGCCAGCTCACTCTGATTAAACTGTGAGTGGTACATTTTGGGCCAGATAGAGAGAAACTTTTATGTGGTATGTGTGACCCCATAAAACAGATCCTGCACCACTGTTAAATGGAGAAAAAAAAATGAAATCATGATTTTCGATTTAAAAAAAGCAACTTGCATTTTTTTCGTATGTTTTTTTTTATTGATTTTCGATTTTTTTGGTCCATTTGATGAATGGAAGACAATTCGAAATAGAGTGATTTTTTATTGGTTTTAGCACTGGAAATGGGTTGAAACTGACTCAAAGTAGGGAAAAAGTTAAATTTTTGCCGATATTCAAGATAAACAAACACCTCAACGTCTAATACACGTCAGCTGGGGGTCTAATTACATTCACAAATGTGGTGATGATATTTATACAATTTTACAGTTTTGCATAACAGTAAATCTCTATTTGTTGGTGTGAATAAAAATTCATTGTGAATAAAAATCAAAATGGAATTTATTTTGTAAGCCTCAAAACATAACTAATGAACAGGGAAATGTTAGTTAGTGCCAGGAATGCCTACATTGTTTATTCTTGACCCTATTTTGAAATTGGAATATTTTGAACTTTGTGTTAAATTGGCCAAATTAACAATTTCCGATCACTTTATTTTGTAGTTGAAACAGTTGACTTGGCGATTTCTTGTGCTCAATCGATAGAATAGAAGTAATATAGTGAAATAGCTAGGAATTTGGTTGATTGGAATAATGTAATTGGCCTAAATGGGAATCAAAGTCGGCAAAAATCGCCGATTCGTAAATATCGCTGGACACATCAAAATTCGCGAGAGCATAATTTTGTCAATTTTCCACTAAATTTGTACTTTTTGTTTTATTACCTTCACAAAAAGATTCTCTACAATTTCATAAGAAAAAATAACAAATTTTTTTTTTTTAAAATTTTTTGGACACTGGTGCGTGACTCCAGATTTGGGGCCTTGGACCCTGAAAGGGTTTTAAACCTAAGGAGTGGCATCTACCTACCCCGTGCTTTGATTGCCTTGAGGGGAAATTCCCAGTGACTCTTTGGGGTTTTCACCTTTTGAACTTCTCTATGGTAGACAGGCCAGAGGCCCATTGTCCATCCTTCATGACTTATGGACTAATGAGGAGGTAAATGCTGAGGTTCAGTCTTCTTACCAGTTTCTCCTTGACCTTAGATCCAAACTTGAGGAGACCTCTGACATAGTTTCGAAAAACCTAAGCTTGTCAATGGACCAGTACAAAACCTATTTTGATTCCAAAAGTCAGAGAAGTTTTAACCCTTTGACTGTCGAAGGGCCCAATCCTGAAGTTGCTCCTGGTGTCGCAAAATATTCGAAAAAAAAAAAAATTATTTTTTCTTATGAAAATTTTAAAGATTATTTTCTGATTGTTTAGCCCCAAAAAAAAAAAATTTTTTCCCCATCAGTACTTACCGAGAATAGAGTCCTGAAGTTTGCTGAAATTGATCTGCTGGCGGCAACAGCGGCGACTGCCGCTCACCCGGTAACTTTTATTTACTTTTTATTCGATGGTTTCTTGTTTTTTTCACTATTTTATTTTTTCCCCATAACTTTTGTGGCCTGTGAGACCAAATTTTTGTGAAAATGTTCAAATATACACTCGTTAAATGTAACACAATTATAGCAAAAACACTCGTATCATTAAAATGTTGCTAAAACTTGTTTACACAAACAAACAATGTAAACAAATGTTTATTATGATTGCTTTTATAATAATTTTAACATATGTACAATCACTGGACACTTTATTAGAAGTGCTGCAGCTTGTGGAATTTTTTTGAACAATGGGTATAAGCACAATGGTGTCTTACACTCCTCACACAAAAAAACGAGTGTCTCTGCTTTTTGTGTGCGTTTTGTGGTATGTCCACAGACAAAACACCTTTTTCTGACATTTTTCTTGGCAGTAGTAGCAGGCAGTGGTATGGGGTAGTGATCACCAGGCCTCAGACGAGAGGACATGTGTTTGATAATTTCGTGGGCGCTGGTCTATTGCAAGTGTTGTTTCTTGGTACTTAAATTATTATTTGTCTGATGACTGACAAACAAAATTCACCATATTTGGGTTTGTTCTTGGTCTTCAACTTATACATTTTATAAGCATTTCAGCATGGAAATGTCAAGAAGATGGAAAAACAGTTTTATGTACCACTTATTAACTCTTGCGAACACAGTCAGCAAACCCAACTGCATGTCACATTTGTCCACTAAGCGCATATTGAGGTTGTAATCCATCACAGCTGCAGGTTTTACAATAGGTTCATTGGTCTCTCTATTCTGCTTGCCGTCTCTACCATTTCGTGTGGGTTTGAACTGATGTCAGCAGTGTGACATCACGTTTGTCATGCCACCGAATTGCCATGATGTCATTGGCAGCAAAACCACCTGCACTTCACCTCTACGACTGCCAGCTTCGAACCTAGGCATATGTTTTAACGAATTTCTACGCACTGTGCCACAACACATTGTCATGTTCACTCGCAAGAAATCACTGAGTGTAGGGCTTGGTACCAGTTGTCAGTATATAAAATATGCCCCTTACCAAGATATGGCTCCATCATTGTTCTAACCACATCACCAGAGATACCCGTAATTTCCCTGGTTATCTTCCATTGTTTTACCGCCAGTGTACACAATTATATCCAAAACCGCCCAGTTTTGCAATCACACAGAACAAATAACTTTTACCAAAGCGTTTCCTCTTGCTTGGTTATACTGCTTGAATGAGAGTCTTCCTTTGAACAAAATCAAAGACTCGTCAATACAAGCTTCCTGAAGGGAAAAAATACATACAGCACTTTTGTTTCAGGTACATAAACACGTCGATCTTATATAACCTGTCGCTTCTGTCAGGCCTGGTTTTGTCTGAAAAGTGTAACATACGTAACAGTAACACAAATCTATTCACTGGTAAAATGTCACTGAAAGCAGGGTTGAAATCGGCGGTCTGTCGCCCAGTATGTGCTGACACTATGCTTATACCATGTGGCATAAGCATTATTGTGGCAAAGAACAGATACATCTCTGCCACAGTTGTGTCCTTCCACTGGTGTAGGCGGGGATCTTGGTGAAAGCATAGTGTTTTGCCATGGTGTACTCATAGTATGTATTGCTTTCCCTGACTATAAGTCATCAGGGGTTCATCGAAGAACAACTGAAAGCATTCCAGTTCAGTGGGATTTTTCCCCAAGTGTACATGATGGCCGTATTCCACTTTGTCCTCCATCAAAGTCATGGGGATTGGGAACAAATCGTATCTTGATGCCAATCCCAGATGCGGTCAGCTGGTGCGTTCTGGTATTGTAATGTCGTTGTGGTTGTGCAGGTTGTGGTTGTGGTTGTGAGAGTGTGGGGTCGGCCGAAGCGGTTGTAGTTGTGCAGAGTCAGCAGCGCGGGCACTGGTGGCCCGCTGCTGGTGTCACATGACTTATGGCACCGTCACTATCACCACCACCGCCTGCTGCCTCACTCACATCATTATACCCATCGTAAACAATATCGTCATCTTCACTATCAGGAGTGGTGTAGGGCCACGGGATGTGCTCCGAGATGTACTCCTTCCCCTTGGAAGAGCTATGGCACACTACCAGACCGCATGCGAGTCGTATATACTGCGTTTCACTGGGGAATATTCACCCTCACTGTCAAAAACTAGAAGTGCTTTCAATAACCTTGAAATCACTATCACTATCACTTGCATGCTCACATCTGAGTCTTGTACACGGGCAAATAGTTTCCTCTTTCGTCCTGGTACAGGTGAATATGAACGAAACCGGCCTAGCACCAGAGGTGGATGGTTGTGGGTCATCTGGGTTTTCATCCCCTAATTATGTTATCCCGGGTAATTTTCTCGGTCACACCCGCTTCAAAACCAGGGAATTCACTTTCACTGACACTATCATCACTGTTTGAGCTATCACTTGGGAACAAAAGAAACCCCCAATCCGCCGAGGAGTGAGGAACTTCTTACCCCGAGGCATGGTGAAAAAGGACTACCAAGATGGCGTTTTCCCACAATGCACCGCTGAGTCCCAGATTTTTTTCACAGGGTGCACACCGACCCCTGAGACCCATTCTCTCTCGTGTAGGCCTACCAGCCCTCTCCCGCTTGATTTGAAGCCGCTAGGAATTTATGCGTATAGATACGTCAAACACGGTATCTCCCCTGCGTACATATACGACCGCGACAGCAAAGGGTTAAAGTAGGTGATGAAGTTCTTGTCTTTTGCCTATCAAATCAAATAAATATTAGTAGCATGGAAAGGTTCATATAAAGTATTAAAATTTGTGGGAAAGTTGACTACCTCATAGAAGTCAAGGGGGGAAACCTAAGCTTTATCATATCAACATCCTTAAGAAATATTACCAAAGAAATTCGGTTAACTGCCTTAACAACTTTGACTTTGTTTTTCCACACAAAATTGAATACGACAACTGAAGAATGTAAAGTGTGCGTAATTGACACCTCTAACTTAGACTATGATGAAGAACTACATGACTTGGTGACTCTTGACCACTCGGATGCAACCAACATTAATATTAATGAATCTTTGGATGACCATAAGAGACATGAACTACTTCAATGTGTGAGTAACTTTTCAGACGCCTTTACTGATATTCCAGGTGTTACCTCCACGGTAGTCCATAAGATTGACTTAATGACAGACAATCCTATCAAACGAAAATTATACCCAGTTCCAGTTCACCTTAGGGATGCATTTGAAAAGAGAGGTAGGGCAAATTATTAAAACTAAAGATCATTGAACCTTCAATATCTTCATATTGTTCACCAGTAGTAGGTTAAGAAGGAGGATAATTCATATAGACTTGCTATTGACTTCAGAGGCCTTAATGCTATAACTCGGTGGATGCTGAGCCTATGCCCTTAATAGATAGCGATTTACACAAATTTTATTGACTCTTCCTTCTTTTCAGAGATTGATATTGCGCAGGATATCATCAAGTAATGTTAGATCCTTCTTCTAAGCAGTACACCGCTTTTCCTACACACCAAGGACTGATTTCAGTATAGAACTATGCCCTTTGGTTTGGTAACTGCTTGTGCTTCCTACATGAGGGCTGATGAGAAAGGTCTTGGGTAATATGCCAAATGTTTCAGTTTATTTTGATAACATTTACGTAATGACATCTACGTGGGGCGAACATATCCAAACATTAACATCAGTTTTGCGTTTGGTTACGCTCACTGGCCTCACTGCCAAGCCGAAGAAATGCTTCCTTGGGTATAACAAGATTAGATATCTTGGACTGATACTTTCTAATAACTCTCTGCAGCCTCTCCCCAGTAAGATCAAAGCTTTATTAGAATTTAAATTCCCCAAAACCAAGAAGCTCATGCGAAGCTTTCTTGGTTCTGTAAATTTTTATGCACGGTTTATCCCGAATCTTACTGATCTTACAGGCATCTTATCGGACTTCCTTAAAAAGTCTGTGAAGGAACCTCTTGAACTTTCCGACGTAGCTCGGGATAAGTTTAATGAGATTAAAAGTATCTTTTCGAAAGACCCTATACTTAAGATTCCTGATATTAATAAAACATTTTGTTTGAGAACTGATGCCTCCAATACTGGCTTAGGTGCGGTGCTACTACAATACCGTGATGGTACTCCCTTCCCTGTATGCTTCCTAAGCCGGAAACTCCTTCCCGCAGAAACAAGATACTCCACAATAGAAAAGGAATGTTTAGCCCTTGTGTGGGGTATCTCCAAACTTAAATTTTATTTGCTGGGAAAAGAATTCATTTTAGAAACGGACCACAAACCTTTGATATACCTAGAAACTTTTAAGGGAACCAACAGTCGCCTCTTGAGGTGGACATTGGCACTCCAGGCTTTTAAGTTCCATATTGTGTATATCAATGGTTCATCCAATTATTTCTCTGACTGGTTAAGTCGTGACAGTCAGTAGAAGATTTGTTGCCTTACGCGACTTCCACATGTTAGAACTTTTTCCTCGCCTATTCTTCTTATACTCCTTGACTATAAGTCTTGGTATGGGGGAGTGTGAGGGAAAAGTTCAATAGATAGGAGTAGCCAGCCTGGGTAATACTGTCTGAAGTTGTTACAGGGCTGAGTAAGCCTTCACACCCGCCTTACGAACGCATTGCGTTACGTTAAATCCGCCATACAAAGCATTTGAACGCAAAAATTTTGCCTCGCCTCATGATTAAAAAACTCGCCTTACGTGATTCGTCCAGGATGCGTCCCACGTGTGGCCTCAGCGCCAGGGTTTACAAGCCAGCCAATGTGGTCGCATCTACGCATACATTCGGTACATTTCACATTATCCCAGTGATTTTAGTGCTTGTAACTGCAAAATAAGTCACCATGGACCCCAAGAAAGCTTCTAGTGCCATCCCTGTGGTAAAAAGGGCGAAAATTAGTATGGAATTGAAAAAGAGATTAAGGAATGGGCAAAGTGGGTTGAAGCCAAACCTTTAGGGGATGAAAATACCCTGACACGGGCTACTGCAAGCTGTGTTGGCCCTTTACATTGACAATTTTTATGGCCCATTTTGGAAAGTCTTAAGGAACAGGAGGTACAGAGCTCTTGGAAAGTTTGTTGTGCGACGAGGTCCAGTGTTCAAGCTGGTCTGGGCTTTTAAAAGAAGAAGGGAAGAAACCCTGGAAAAGGGCTTGTACCTAAAGTCAAGGAAGGGAAGTAACCGGAAAAGGATTTGCTACCTAAGTCTAATGGAAGGGGTTTCCCCCTTCTAAAAAATAACTTCCACCACATCCCCTCCCTTCAATACACCAGATTTCAAAAAAGGTAAGTGTCTGTATTTATTTTAGTAGGTGTAATTGGCATGTCTTCTTCAGTTTGTGTGTTTAAAATTAATTTTTAGTGGAAAAAATTTTTTTTTTTTCATACTTTGAGGTGTCGGAAAAGGATTAAATTTGTTTCCATTTTTTTTTGGGGGGAATTAATTGGCTAACGAAATTTTGGGCTTGCGATGAGTCTCAGGAACGGATTAATATCGAAAAGGCGAGGGTCCACTGTATATGGAGGGGGTAAGGTACTTAGGGATTGGCAGGAGATGATATTTTCCTTTGTATAAAGGAAAGGGGAAAAAAAGGGAGTGAAAAAAATTAGGGGAATATTTGTTGGTATACGGTAAGTGTGGGTTTGAGTTATTATTGAAAAAAATTAAGAGTAAGATGGACAGTAGGGTAGCGATGAAAAAGGGGGCTTTAGGAAAAGGTGGAGGGGGTGTGTAGCCCTTTTTTTTTACAGTAAAACAAATAGGTGGAAAAAGCATTGATAAGGGTTTTAAAAAGGTTTTTTTTTGGCATTCATGGATTTGGAAAAAAGGGGTATGACAGGGTGGATGGAGGGGAAAAGTGCAGTTTGCAGGTATATGGAAAAGGGGTAGGTTTCTGAAAAGAGTGAAGAGTTATTATGAGGATAGTGGGGCTTGGTTTTGAGATGTTTTGGGGAGATAGATTATTTTCGTAAAAAATGCCTTAGACAAGGATGTGTGTCCCATGGTTGTTCAATGTATTTTAGATTGGGGTTTCAAGAGAAGTGAAGTGTGGGTCTTTGGGAAGGGTGTGGGGTTAAAAGACAAAAAATTAAAATAAAGTGGGGGTTATCACAATTTCTCTTTGCTGATGACACTGTGTTTTGGGAGATTCTGAAGAAGTTGCGACATTGGTGGGTGGTTTGGTAGGGTATGTAAAAGAAGAAAATTAAAAGTGAATATAGGAAAGAGTAAGGTAATGAGGAAAAAGATTAGGTGACAAAAGATTGGATATCAGATTGGAGGGAGGGGACTAGGGAGGAGGTGAATATATTTATGAGGGAAAAAAGGTGAGTGGTGCATTGAAGTATATGTGGAGACAAAAAACGCTGTCTATGGAGGCAAAGAAGGGATTGTATTGAAAGTATAGTAGTACCAACCTCTTATATGGGCGTAAAGCTTGGGCTGTGAATGCAGCAGTGAGGGGGCGGTTGGAGGCAGTGGAGATGTCCTGTCAAAGGGGCAATGTTGGTGTAAATATTATGCAAAATTTGGTGTGGAAATTAGGAGAAGGTTGTGGAGTTAATAAAAGTGTTAGTCAAAGGGCTGAAGAGGGTTGTTGAGGGGGTTTTGGTCATTTAGAGAGAATGGATCAAAGTAGAATGACATGGACAGCATTTAAATCTGTAGGGGAAGGAAGGCAGGGTAGGGGTCGTCCTCGAAAAGGTTTGAAGGAAGGGGAAAGGGGAAAGGTTTTTTGTGGGCGAGGGGTTTGACTTCCAGCATGCGTGCATGAGCGGTTTCGATTAGGAGTGAAATGGAGGACGAAATTGGTATTTGGGACCCTGCGAATCTGTTGGTGTGTGTGCAGGGTAATATTTTGTAAGGGATTCAGGGAAACTGGGTTATTTTCACATAGCCGGACTTTTAGTCCTGGAAATGGGAAATACAGTACAAGCCTGCCTCTTTTAAAAAGGGTTCGGGATATTAGCAGTTTGGAGGGTTATGTCGTGTATCTTTATACTTATAGCTTCTAACGTTGTGTTCTGAGCACCTCTGCAAAAACAGTGATTATGTGTGAGTGAGGTGAAAGTATGAAAGTGAAGTATTTTCTTTTTGGGGATTTTCTTTCTTTTTGGGTCACCCTTTCCTCGGTGGGAGACGGCCGCTTGTTAAAAAAAAAATTATGAGTGGACATTTTCAGCAGATGGGTCTGTGAAAGATGAGGTGAAACATAGAATTGATTTAGGTTAAAAGGGTGAGTGTTGCATTTAGGAGTCTGTGGAGACAAAGAACTTTGTCCATGGAAGCAAAGAGGGGAATGTATGAGAATATAATTATTACCAACACACTTTATGGGTGTGAAGCATGGGTGGTGAATATTGCAACCCAAGGGAGAAGGTGGAGGCAGGGGAGTGTCAATGTCTGAAGGCAATTTTGTGGTGTGAATATAATGCAGAGAATTCATAGTTTGTAAATTAGGAGAAGGTGCGGGATTACCAAAACTCCATCCAGAGGGCTGAGGGGGGGTTTTGGGTGGTTCAGACATGTAGAGAGGTGTGGAACAAAATATAGAATGACTTCGAGAGTATAAATCTGTAGGTGGAGGGAAGGCGGAGTAGGGGTCGGGTAGGAAAAAGGTTAGAGGAAGGGGGTAAAAAGGAGGTTTTGGTGCGAGGGGCTTTGACGCGAACTTAGATGAGCATACTTAATAGGAGTGAATGGAGACAAATGGTTTTTATACTTGACATGCTGTTGGAGTGTGAGCAAAGTAACATTTATGAAGGGATTCAGGAAAACCCGGCAGGGGACTTGAGTCCCTGGAAGGAAATTTCAGTGTCTGCACTCTGAAGGAGGGGGGGTTAATGTTGCAATTTTAAAACTGAAGTGTAAGCATGCCTCTGGCAAAACAGTGAGGAGCGAATGATGAGCTTTTATTTTTCGAGCCACCCTGCCTTTGGGGGAAATTGACTATGTATTTATAAAAAAAAAAATAAAATATTAGTTGTAATAAGCGAGGAGGGTAGAGGCAGTGGGAAATGTCATGTTTGAGAGCAATGCATATAAAATTTGAAGATGGTGTGGGGTCACAGGGGACAAGGAGGGGTTGTTGAGGTGGTTTGGACCTTTTATTGTTTTATTTAGGGGAATGTGCCAAACCTGTTGGGTCATGATTATAATCCTCCCACCCGGGAAATATACTATTACATTCATTGTAGTATTTCTAAACCCTTAGAGGTTATATAATGTAAGGGAAATGAGAAGCAGTCAGATTCGATCCAAGGAAAGGAAGTATAGTTTGGTTCTTTGGATCAATGAATTTCCCCTTTAAAGGAGTTGCATATGGTGGAATTTTTAAATTTATTTGTACTGTAGTTTTCAAGTGTTTTTTAGTTTATTTTTAATAGTGTGTGTGTGTAGGTAAACCTTTTGTCCTTTGAAACCCTTCCATTTCATTTATGCATCTTTTTCAGAGAGTGTACCCGCAGTGGATTCTGCAATTTTATGCATTTTAAAGCCTATATCCAGGGAACTTCGGAGGGAGCTTTGGTCGTAAAGGAAAAGGTACAGCACATAGGGCATTTATTTTTTTTTAGTGAAAATTTACCAGAAAATTAATATACAGGGGAAACCCTCGGTATATGACCTTAATTCATTCCAGAAGGCTGTTCAAGTGCCTCTCCCCTTTGAGTATCGAACAGTTCTTCCCAACCAATTTTCTGTTTTGTTGGCTGTTATCGCTAATCGTTGTAGGCATCATGGTAACTTATTTATACAATACAAAATGCGAAGAAACACAAAATAGTTTACAGCAAAGTTTGGCAGGTGTATTTGTTTGGTCAAGTGTTTGAGCTTTGTTCGAGTAGGGAGCTGTCATATACCGAGGTTCCACTGTATATGTTGGCTTAAACATCACGGTAAATTCTATAATTTATTTGAAGACAGTTGATGTTACTAAAAGTATTACCCAAGAAGGTTGAGGAGGGGTTGTTGAGGTGGTTTGGACATTTTAGAGGGGAAGGAGCAAAATAGGATTACAGGATGTATAAATCTATAGTGGGGAAGGCGGAGGGTAGGGGTTACCCCTAGGGGAAAGGGTTAGAGGGAGGAGGTAAAGGTGGTTTTGTGTGAGGGGCTTAGAACATCCAGCACACATGTGAGTGTGTTTAGATAGGAGTATGGGCAAAAAATGGCTTTTGGGACTTGATGAGCTGTCGGAGTGTCAGCAGACAACAGTTGTGAAAGGATTTAGGGAAACCAATTAGCCAGACTAAAAGTCCTGGAGGTGGGAAGTATAGCCCTACACTCTGAAGGAGGAATGGGGATATTTGCATTTTTGGAGGGGCATCTGTCTGTAGAATCTGCATGCCTCGGGGAAAGACAATGATAAAGTGAATGATGGTGAAATGGTTTCTCGTTTTTCTAGTCAACCTGCCCCCAGTAGGAGGTGCCATTGCGTTGAAAAAACAACATAGAATATAAATTATATTTTTTTGTATACTGTACATAACTTATTTTATTTTTTTTTTATCACACCGGCCGATTCCCACCAAGGCGGGTGGCCCGAAAAAGAAAAACTTTCACCTCTTTTCACTCCATCACTGTCTTGCCAGAAGGGGGGCTTTACACTACAGTTTTTAAACTGCAAACATTAACACCCCTCCTTTCGAGTGCAGGCACTGTACTCCTTCTCCAGGACTCAAGTCGGCCTCCCGGTTTCCCAAATTTCCCTTCATAAATGTTACTTTGCTCACACTCCAACAGCACGTCAAGTATTAAAAAACCATTTGTCTCCATTCACTCCTATCAAAACACGCTCACGCATGCCTGCTGGAAGTCCAGCCCCTCGCACACAAAACCTCCTTTACCCCCTCCCTCCAACCTTCCTAGGCCCACCCCTACCCCGCCTTCTTCCACTACAGACTGATACACTCTTGAAGTCATTCTGTTTCGCTCCATTCTCACATGTCCGAACCACCTCAACAACCCTTCCTCAGCCCTCTGGACACAGTTTTTGGAATCCCGCACCTCCTCCTAACTTCCAAACTACGAATTCTCTGCATTATATTCACACCACACATTGCCCTCAGACATGACATCTCCACTGCCTCCAGCCTTCTCCTGCTGCAACATTCATCACCCACGCTTCACACCATTAAGAGCGTTGGTAAAAATATTCTCCCTACATTTCCCCTCTTTGCCTCCAAGGACAAAGTTCTTTGTCTCCACGACTCCTAAGTGCACCACTCACTCTTTTCCCCTCATCAATTCTATGATTCACCTCATCTTTCATAGACCCTATCCGCTGAACGTCCCTCCCAAATATCTGAATACGTTCACCTCCTCCATACTCTCTCCCCCCAATCTGATATTCAATCTTTCATCCAACTATTTTTGTTATCCTCATAACCTTACTCTTTCCTGTATTCACCTTTAATTTTCTTCTTTTCACACCCTACCAAAATTCATCCCCAATCTCTGCAATTCTCTTCGAACCCCCCCAAGGGCCAGTGTCATCGGCAAAGAGCGCTGTGCAAATCCCACTTTGTGTGTGTTTTCTTTATCTTTTAACCCCACGCCTCTTGCCGCCTCGTTTTTCTTCTTTCCCCCATCTAAAATTTTAAATTAAACAACCCGGGGGACTCAACACCTTGTCAAGGGCCTATTTTATGGGAAAAAAATTTCCCTTTTTCCCACTATTTAACTTGGCCTCATATCCCTAAAACCCCTTTCATGTTTCGAAACCCTACCCCCTTTCCCCATTACCTTAAAAATTTTTGCCCTTTCCCCCCCTTCCCCCTGTCATAGCCTTTTCCCAACCCTAAATGCCACAAAGACCTTTTTTGTTTATCTAAATCTGTTCACTTATATGTTTCATTTTTCACGGTCCACCCCCCCCTACCTTCCAAAAGCCCCTTGTTCATCTTATTATTCTCCGTCTTACTTTAATTCTTTCAATTTTTAATTACCTAATTTTTCCAGGTTACACTAAAAGATTATCCCCCTATAAATTTTTGCACTCTCTTTTTTCCCTTTGCCTTTTAAAAAGGGAATTTTGCTGCTCTTGAAATCCCTAGGTACCTTACCTTTCCCATAAATTTATTAAAAAAATTGCACCAAACCACTCCAAAACTATACCCCCCGCTTTTAACATTTCTATCTTTATCCCATAAATCCCGGCTGCCTTCCCCCCTTTCATTTTTACCTACTCCCTCCGAATTTCCCCCCACACTCACAAGGCTCTTCCTCACTCCTACAAGTGTTTTTCCCTCCTTGCCCTTACACAAAATTTCCAGCTTCCCTATCCATCAAATTTAACAATTCTCAAAAAATTCCTTCCATTTTCCCCAAAAACCTTTTCCTCCATTTAATAACTTCCCCTTTTTTTTTAAGACAAACCATTTGTTCTCTAGGCTTTTTAAAATTTTTTAATTTCACATAAATTATAATGAAAATTTAAATACTAAACCCAAAAGGGGATACAGCATTTTTAGTAGTACAAAATTGAAAATTTTTGTATTGTAAGGGTTTGTTAATGCTGTGGTGAATGTAATATCTTCAACAAACTGGGGCCCATCCCCCCGAGGCAGAGTGGCCCAAAAGAGGGGTTACTAGCCTTTTTTCCCAGCTATTATCATAATAAAACTAAGCACTAAAACCACAAGTGTCTACGCTCTGTGGAATGTATAATACTGTAATTATTTCAGTATTTTTTTAAAAGTTTCAAGAAAGAATAATTTATAAACTTTATGCGATCACCAGCCCCAAACCCTGTAGAAGCTTCCCGTAGGAATCGAAGGTCAACAAGGTCCCGCTCAAAATCCAAGGGAAAGTAGACGAGTACGAGTAATTCTACTTCACTGGAAAGATACGCTCAATTTCAAGACAAAAGGGCCAAAGGAGGGAAAAATTTGGGGGATTCTAGAAATTTAATTATTATTTCCAGAAAAATTTGTTGTAATGATTTATGATGCTTGTGAAACTTAATTTGAGCAAAATCAATCAGTAATAAAAAAAAAAACTCACAGTCCCACAGTGGAACAATACACAAAAAAACCGCATTAGGGACTGAAATTTTGTTTTTAAGCCCAACCAAAAAAAGTCGTGTGACTTATGTTCATGTCAGCCCAAAAATGTTATCGTAAAACTTCAGTT
Organism: Cherax quadricarinatus; assembly: GCF_026875155.1. Taxonomy (NCBI): domain Eukaryota; kingdom Metazoa; phylum Arthropoda; class Malacostraca; order Decapoda; family Parastacidae; genus Cherax; species Cherax quadricarinatus. The sequence goes on along the minus strand of NC_069457.1, from coordinate 33,948,739 downwards.
TCCTAAGTGGGGGTTTTGTGCAAATCTGTCGGTAGACTGTAGTTGATTTTAATTTTTTGTATTTTAAAAATTTTAAATTTTTTTTCCTTGTTAATTACCAGGAGGGAGAGTATATATGGCATTATTTTTTGTTTTTTACCTTTTTTGTATTTTTGTTCTTAATAAATTAAAATGCAAAATTTTTGGTCCCCAAATTTTTGTTTCTACTTGCAGATGACAGTTTTTGTCATCTCAAATTCTGATCCTGTCATCCGCAACAGCCTGTTATTTTTTTAAAATCAAAAAAAAGCACTAGCCAAAAGACCTGTATAGTGTTTGGGAATAAAACAAAAAAATGTAAATAAACAAAAAGGTACATTGAAAGTAAGACAAAGCACTTGGGAATTTCCCCCTCTTCCATTTTTAAATTTTTTTTTGCAGCAAGTATCCCTTTTGCCCCAACCTCATAGGTAGTACATGTACCCTGAAAACCCCCATTACCCCCGCCTGGTGCACCACCCGATTTGCCACTCCCGGTCCTAGGAAAAAGTCTTTTTTTACCGGGGGGTGCCAGTGGTCACCGGGATGCCTTAGATGATTTAATTTCCCTTTTGGGGAAAATGACATGACCCTGTAGCCCTCCAATAAAATGCATGTCAAGGGGTTAACATGGTCCCTTTTTTATTAGAAAACGGATTTTAAAAAAGGAAAAAAAATTACCCCATATTTAGGCTACAGCGCTGTATGACCTAGTGGGTTTTTTGCGCTTCATTTTTATTATAAATTTTTTTTTAAAAAAGTTGGCCGTCTCCCCGAGGCAGGGTGACCCAAAAAAAGAAAATTTTTATCCTTAAAACTTTCCCCATCTTAAATCACGTTTTGAGAGGCACCCATTTTCAACAGTTTTGGGTATTTAAAGATATATAACATATCCCCCATATGCCATTCCCAAACCTCTCCTTTTAAAAGGAGGCTTGTATTTTCCCTTTTTTGTACTCAGTCCGGGGTATAAAAATAACTGGTTTTTCCCCGAATCCCCTTTATAATTTCCCTGCTCACCTCCAACTTGTCAGGTCCCAAAAAACCATTTGGTCTCCATTTTTTCCTTTACCGCTATGACGTTTGTGGAGTCCCAACCCCCCGCCCACAAAACCTCTTTACCCCCCCCCCTCCTCCAAACCCTTTTCGAGGCGACCCTCCCGGCCCCTTCCCTACAGATTTTATCTCAAGTCATTGTATTTTGATCCATTCTCTCAAAATGACCAAACCACCTCAAAACCCCTTTTCAGCCCTCTGACTAATTTTTTAACCCCACACCTTCTCCTAATTTTCCCATTCTGAATTTCTGAAAATTTTTTTATACCACACATTGCCCTTGGAAGGACATCTCCCCTGCCTCCCGCCCCCTCCTCGCCCCCCCGGGATTTAAACCCCAAACTTCACACCCTTTTAGAGTGTTTGGGACCACTACTTTTATAATTCCCCTTTTTTTTGCCTCCATGGATAGGGTTTTTTTTTTTTTTGTCTCCACAAAAACCTCAACGCACCCTCCCCCTTTTTTCCTTCATCAATTTTTGGGTTAACCCCTTTCCCTTTATAAAACCCATCCGCTGACATGCAACCCCAAAAATTGAAAACATTCACTTTTCCATTTTCCCCCTCTCCATGTGATATCCAACTTTTTTCTTTATCTAAATTGTTTGATACCCTCATCACCCTTTTTTATCTATGTTCACTTTCAACTTTTTACCCTTTCACACCCCCCCCAAAACCCTCACTAACCCTTTTCCCTCTTTTTTTGAATTTTATAAGCACAGTATCATCAGGGAAAGAGAATGTGTCGACTGCCCCTTCTGTACTTGTTCCCATAATTTAATCCCCACCCCTCCCCAAAAACTTTAATTCTTTTTCCCAAACCCCCTCTATAAATATATTAAATGGGCTTGGTGACATTAACATCCCTGTCTAAGACCTACTTTTACCCGGAAAATAATCCCTCTTTTCACACTCCAAACCTGAGCCCCGCTTCCTCGTAAAAACTCTTCACAGCATTTGAAATTTTACCCATTCCTACACTTGTAAAAATTGCCCCATTGCTCCCCCATCGCTGCATATACCTTTTTAAATCCCTAAATGCAAGAAAAATTTCCTACCTTTAAATACTGTTCACATATATGCTTTATGTAAGCACTGAATTTCACACCCCCACCCACCTAAAGCCTCCTTGATCATCTGCAATCCCACTCTTGTCTTACCCCTAATTCTTTAAAATAACCCTACCATACCTTTATCTGGGGATATCAGTAAACTTATTCCCCTATAAATTTTTTCAAAATTATTCCCTATAATTTTTTCAATCTCTTTTGTCCCTTTCCTTTTTATAAAGGAACTAGCATGCTCTCTGCCAAACCCCAGGTACCTTCCCTCTTGCATCATTTTTTTTTTTTTAAAAAGTCGGCCATCTCCCCGAGGGAGGGTGCCCAAAAAAAAAAAGAAAATCCCCAAAAAAGAAAATATTTCATCATCATTCAACCTTTCACCTCATTGCACTAAAAAACTTTTTTGCAGAGGTGCCCAGAATACCGTTTAGAAGTTTTACATTAGAAAAAAACACTTATCCTCCAAACTGGGAATTTCATTTATTAAAAAAAAATAGCAAAACCCCCCCAGGGAAGTCTACCCTCCCCCAAGTGGGTGTTTTAAAACGAAAGCCTGTAATTGTTTGGTTGATTTTTGGTGTCCCTTTTTCTGTTGTTGGGGTCTTTTTTGTCTCAAACATGCAAGGTTTCAGGTGCGTCTTGCTATTTACTTCACTTTGGTCCATACACTAAGTAAAAACTTTATTCTCCCCCTCTGGGTTTTCTTCTATTTTCCCACTGTTCTTTTCTTGTTTATTTCCTCTTACCTCCATGGGAAATTGGAACAGAATTCTTCCTCCGTAAGCCATGCGTGTTGTAAAGAGGCAACTAAAATGCCATGGGGCAAGGGGCTAGTAACCCTTCTGTATATATTACTAAATGTAAAAGGAGAAGCTTTCATTTTTCCTTTTCGGCCACCCCGCCTCGGTGGATACGGCCGGTGTGTTGAAAGAAAGACCAACCACTCCAACACTATATCCCCCCATGCTTTTAACATTTCTGTCATGATCCCGTCAGTTCCAGCTGCTTTACCTCCACACTCACATCCTGCTCTTCTTCACTCCTAAAAGATGTGATACCTCCCTGGCCAGTGCATGAAATTATTGCCTCCCTTTCTTCATCGACATTTAAAGTTTAAAAATATTCCTGCCATCTACCCAATACTTCACCTCCCCATCTACTAACTCCCCTACTCTTTTTAACTGACAAATCCATTCATTCCCTAGGCTTTCTTAACTTGTTTATCTCACTCCAAAATTTTTTTCTTATTTTCTGACAGTGCCTCTCCCACTGTATCATCTGCTCTCCTTTTGCACTCTCTCACCACTTTTTTCACCTTCCTTTTACTCTCCATATACTCTACTCTTCTATATTACTTCTGTTTTGTAAAAATCTCTCATAAGCTACCTTTTTCTTTTTTATCACACCCTTTACTTCATCATTCCACCAGTCACTCCTCTTTCCTCCTATAGCCACAAACTTCTGCCCCACATTCTAATACTGCATTTTTAAAACTATTCCAACCCTCTTAAACCCCCCCCCCCTACTATTCACACTTGCATTAGCCCATCTTTCTGCCAATAGTTGCTTATATCTCACTCTAACCTGCTCCTCCTTAGTTTATTATTTTCACTGCCATTTTCCTTTTGTCCCATCTACCACTTATTCTAACTGTAGCTACAACTAAATGATCCGATATATCTGTTACCCCTCTATGAACATGTACATTCTGAAGCCTGCCCATCAACCTTTTATCCACCAATACATAATCTAACAAACTACATTTCATTATGTGCTACATCATACCTTGTATACTTATTTATCCTCTTTTCATAAAATATGTATTACTTATTACCAAACCTTTTTCTATACATAGCTCAATTAAAGGCTCCCCATTTTCATTTACCCGTGGCACCCCAAATTTACCTACTTCTCCCTCCACAACATTTTTACCCACTTTAGCATTGAGATCTCCAACCACAAGTACTCTCTCATTTGGTTCAAAACTCCCCATACACTCACTCAACATTTCCAAAATCTCTCTTGTCTCCTCTACACTTCTCTTTCTCCAGTGCATAAACACTTACTATAACCCACTTTTCACATCCAACCCTTATTTTACTCCTCACAATCCTTGAATTTATACATTTATATTCCTTATTTTCCTGCCATATACTTTCCTTCAACATTATTGCTACTACTCCTTTAGCTCTAACTCTATTTGAAACCCCTGACCAAATCCTATTTATTTCTTTTCACTGAACTCTCCTATCCCCTTCAGCTTTGTTTCACATAAAGCCAGGACATCCAGCTTCTTTTCATTCATAACATCAACAATCATCTATCATTCACACAACATCCACCTACAAACATTCCACTTTGACATTTTTTTTCTTTTTTCTTTTAGTAAGCTATACGGGAAAAGGGGTGACTGGCCCATTGTTCCCAGCATTTTAGTTGACTTTTACAACACGCATGGCATACGGAGTTTAAGATTCTCATTCCACTTCCCTATGGATATGAAAGGAAAAGCAAAAGAACTATTAAGATAAAAATCAAAGAAAACTCAGATGAGTGTGTATATATAAAACATGGACATTCATGTGTAGTGTAACCTAAGTGTAAGAAGTAGTAGCAAGATATACCTGAAAATCTTGCATGTTTATGAGACAGAAAAAAAAGACACCAGCAATCCTACCATCATGTAAAACAAAATACAGGCTTCCTCTTTACACTCACTCAGTAGGACAGTAGTACCTCCCTGAGTGGTTGCTGTCTACCAACCTACTACCTAATAATATTGGGGCTAAATGTAGTGAGGAAAAATTGGCAAGTATTTAGATTTGATACAAGGAAGGAGCCAAGTCTAATTCCTATGATAAGCCCTTTGTCACAGCAAGGAATACATAAATTTTGTTCATGGAGCAAAAAAAAAAAATCATTCAATGAAACAAAAATACAATACAATACAGTACTGTACAGAGTATGAAACTGTATAGAGCTCAATACTGTACAAATATACTACTGTACTGCACTATAGCCTCTGCTTTTGTGAAAGGATTGGGAGTAATAAATGGTTAAAGCTATTTAAAACAAGTACTATATTTTCTAAAAATTGATCAGCTATGTGCATACAATGAATGTGATTAAAATCTACTACACTATACTAGTAAACCCTGATTTAACAGACTAACAGGAGGGAGTAGGTGGCTGGTGATGGCAACTGTGGTAGAAACAAGACTTTTTTTGCAATAATTGCAAAAAATGCAAATAATTCTGTAATCAATGGACTTTGCTCAGTGTTTCGGATTCAAGCAAACCAGTGGATTTTGACCCATATTTCTGAAGTCTGTAAAATTGAGGGTTTATTGTTTTTTTCATTAAAAGTCAGTCACCTTTTAGTTAAAAGTTTTGATTTGAGAAGCAGATTTGGCTATGAACAACCACCCATATATCAAGCTCTGGGCCAATGTTCTGCTACAAAACCCAAAACTTCTAATCCTCCAGTGAGAATTTTAAAACAGATTACATTACAGCACTTCCTAAACTGTCCTAATACTGATAGTATACTGTACATTCTTAATTTACCAAATATTTACAATAATGATAAATCTGCAGAAAGCACATAAGCTACCTTCTGGCTGCTATATATACAAGTTAATGTTTTCTCCTTGTTCAATTTTTTCCAGTCTCTTACAAATTACTGAAACCTTTTTCTGCTTCTCTTTATTTTTCCAGCTTTCATATTTAAATATTTGCTTAGTTTATGTTATTTGGCATTCTAATATGCATATCAGTAGTGTTTAGGAGTATTTTACAGAAAATATTTCTAATACTCTCCATGAGGAAGTGGAAAAGAATTCTTCATCTGTAAACCATGTGTGTTGCAAGTGGTAACCAAAATGCCAGGAGCAAGGGGCTAGTAACCCCCTCTCCTGTATAAATTCCTAAATTTATAAAGAAGAACTTTCATTTTTCTTTTAGGTCACCCTGCCTTGTTTGGATATGGCCAGTTTGTTAAAAAAAAAAAAATCTAATACAGTGAAACCTTGGTACTTGAACAATTCGGTACTTGAACAATTCAGTACTTGAACGCTTTGTTCGGTATAAAAAATCACTTGATAGTTAACCGTTTGCTTGGCACTCGATGAAACAAACATGACCTACCAGAACATAAGCGTCAGTCTCCCCCCCAGCTGTCCTCAGTACAAAACTCCGCTGAACTTTAAACTATTTCATGTTTCTTTGTATTTTTTTTGTTTTTGTTTTTTATTTTAAATTTGTATAAGTTACCATGGGGCCTAAGAAGATTAGTGAAAACAGTAAAACAAAAGAAAATTGGTTAGTGTGTGTTTGCCCCTGATGTAAACACTGCATTCCCGCCTCTCCATATTAATATGCCTTTTATTAATTTTGGCTTTCTTTATTGTGCTTTTAGGTTATCTATCGTGTTTCTGATATCAAGTTGGAATAAATGTGATAGATAACCTTTATTACTAATATTAGCATAATTACACAACATTGTACTCAACGCCACCGTAGTATCTGGCTATCAAGAGACTCATCAATACTGAATGCTCTTTGCGGGCCCCCTCCCTTTCCCATAGCTCCTCCCACTTTGGGCCCTCTTATATTATGCTTGCTTTCCATTTTGAATTTTTATTCGCACACACAAAAAAAAAAAAACACAGAAGATTTACTGTTGTGCGGGACTATGTCATTATTGAAAAGCATATTATTGAAAGCATATTAGACCCACCAGCTGACGTGTACTGGATGCGTGACTTGACTTGTTTACTCTTGAACATCACCCAAAAATTGAACATTGCTGCTATTTCTGAGCTCAATTCAAGGTAGTCTGTAAACTATTGAAAATCATCTCTATTTTTGTAATATATCTTTCATTCTATCAAATGAGACCAAGAAAACCATATACAATCATAAATATCATACAAAAATACACCACAAAGTGCGGGTAAGTGTATTTTTGGTGGTCTGAAATGGGTTAATCAAATCTACATTATTTTTTTTGGGAAAAATTCGTTTGGTACTTGAACAGATTGGCACTTGAACAGCCTTCTGGAATGAATTAGTTCGAGTTTGGGGTTCCACTGTGTTGGTAAGTTCTCACACCCAAAATGAGGAAAAAAACGAAAGTTGAATTATTTAGTCCTCATCATGGGTGATCAAAAGTCATCAACTGTGCATATTATGCTAAAAAAAAATTTTTAATGTGCTACTGATGTGTTCTTAAGTTGTATGCAGAATTAGCTTAAAATGTCAATAACTTCAATATATCACAAGCTGAATTATTATTTACTTAGTCAAAAACCCAATAAACATTTTAAACCCACATATAAAGTATTTAAAGTTCTTCTAATATACATTTTAAACCCATATATAAAGGATTTCAAAACTCTTCTAATATACATTTTAAAAACCCCTTATAAAGGATTTTAAGCTCTTCTTTCTCGTGTTCTCCAGCTTTCTTTACTTTCCACTGCTGCAGCCTCTTTTTCTACTATATCATTTATTTTTATGTCTGCCACCTGTTCTACTTTTTGCTTTAACTTCATATGTTCTTTAATCTCTTCTGATGCTTCTCGGGTTTTCCAATTTTTTTATAGGCAGACTCTTCACCTCTATCTTCTTGCACTATCTCTTGAACATTTTCATCACTACTTAAATCTTTCTCCTCTTTAATTATTTCTTTCTTGTTGACTTGTTCTTTCTCTGTAAAGCTGGTCTTTTCCGTCTTTATCTTTACCCCCTTTCCCTCAACTTCAATAACAGGGGGCCCCAAATACAAGTTTCCCAAAGGGTATTTTTTGGGATGGGCCCCAAAAAAACAGTAGTTCCCCACTCTATCTTTTTCTGATTTTTGCAGCATTTTTCCCAAATTTCCCTTTGGGAGGAATTTATGATTTCCCCTTTGGCATCAATTTAACAATTTTGGTTAAATTTTGAGAAGTGTGTTTGTGTTTGTGTATAGGATGAGATTGAGATCTGAAAAAAAAAAATCAAAAAAGTAAAAATGTTCCCCATTAAATAAAAAGTATGTACAGTTTAGGAACAATATCCCATGCCTACTGTTTAAAATTTAACACTTGATAAAATAAAAATTTTCAGTGTATACTACAAATACATTTGGGTAAAAGGGTTTCCCTTCAGTTTTGGACATTTTTTTATTAAGCACGCATCAATGAATATTTGAAATGTCTTCATTTTTTAAGTAAAAGGCAGGGTATTATGCTGCACCTAGCGTCAAAAAGTTTTGACTTTATTTGGGCTGAAAAATTTCTTAAATGGTTGATGTCGTTTGGGGCAATGTACCCGTTAAAGGCCCGGGTGAAAACCCTTGAGGCTTTCACTTTTTCCAGTTAAAAATTATTTGTGCATTAAACCCCCCATACGCTTATTTAATCCCGAAAATAAAAAAAAAAGTTATATTCATGGTGAAAAGCATTTCCTTTTTGGGTACCCTTCCGGTTGGAGTTGCTGTTGAAAAAAAAAAAAAAAACCTGGTTCATGGTCATTAACCGGTATTGTAAAAGGGGGCATATGTATTTCCCGAGTAAAAGAACAAGCATAAAGTGTAAGGTGGTACGAAGGGAATTACAGTAAATTTTGAAAACAATAGATATGTTTTGAAAAATTTAAAGTGTGTGTAAAAAGATTTCATAAAGTGAAAAAAAAATTGGAAAAAAAAGTTTTTGTTCCCGACCCTCCAAATTGCTATGAAAATTTTTATTTTTTACCCGGTAAAAAAAAAATTTCAGTTAACTTTCTTACTTTTTTTTTTTCAAACAAAGGTGAGGAGAGGGCTGAAAGACCTACAAAAATTGATAAAGAACAAAAGGCACAATACCTGATGGGAAAAAACAGTGGGCCCCTTTTTTTCACAGGTTAGGTTCAGGCCACTGCCGAAAGCAGACATCGCGGAAAGCGAACGCCCTTTTTTCCACTTATTGCATATAAATGCGAGACAACAAGTTTACACTAGTTTTATTAAATTAGTAATAGAAAATATGCATTAAAAAAACAATAAAAAATAAAATAAAACAAGTAAATTATTACTTACCTTAAAATTTGTAGTCTAATGAGGGCGGAGGCGGAGGGGGTTTCTTTTTTGTAGAAAGTAGATGTAGGTAGCGGTAGAAGTAGGTTGT
>NC_069457.1:33916957-33938953 GCF_026875155.1 Cherax quadricarinatus | reverse complement strand
TTTCAGGGTCACCGGGCCCTTCCCCGGGACTTGTTCTCGGGGTTGCCAAAATTAAAAAAAAAATTATATTTTTCTTATAAAAATTTAGAGAATTTTTTCCCCATCAAAAGACCCCAAAAAAGTATGAAATTTAAAGGGAAAAACCTTACTAAATTTTTTAAAGGGGCTCTTGTGAAGTTAGTGGTCTCGACATTTTTCACCCCTTTGGTACTTTTTGACCCCCTATTTTGGGGCCAAATTCCCAAAGTATACTACCCGACAAAAATCAAAACTTTTTTTGCTAAAACTCCCTTTTTTTTTCAAAATGAATGAGAAACCAAGAAACCCCCTTTTTACCGATTTAAACTATCCAATAAAGGGGTCAAAAATTTTAAAATTTTTTTGCCAATTTCACACAAATTTCAAAAAAATGCCAATTAAAAAATAGGATCCAAAATAAACAAGAAAACATTCCGGCACTAAAATAATATTTCCCTGTTTTTTTTAGTGTTACAAAAAATTGCGTTTTCTATAAGCTTAGAGATCCCCCATTAATACTAAAAAGGACTCCCCTTTTTCTAACAATTCAGCCTGTTACAATTAATATACCGGGGTCGAAAAAAACCAAGGGAATTCAATAAAAAATTATTATCTTCAGGTTTAACAACGGGTAGCAACAAACTAAAAAAATTTAAAAATTTAATAAAATTTATTAACAAAAAAATACCCTAGGAGTATATTATAAAATTTAAAAAATTTAAAATTTAAATCCCTTTAATCAAAATAATAATAATCACTTCTCTCGTGCTGAAGGCAAAATATCCCATTTATACGTTTTAAGTCCCGTCGGGTTTTAAAATTTTTTAACATTTAAAAACCTAATACATTTTTAAAACAAATAATTTTGTGTTTTAATGTGTGCAAGTGCTCTAAGTATTTCGCTATGTCTCATGACTCGACTAATTTAAAACCCCATTACTGAGAAAATCCTCACATAAACAAACTTCTTACCACCTGGGCAATCAAACAGCTAGCTTGAACAAAAAATAAAATGCAACCCCAATAAACCAAAATAAGAAGCAACTGTGACACAGAATCAAGGAAACCAAAGGAGATAAAATAAAGACACAAAATTGGGACCAAACTGCCCGATCCTCCCCAAAAAAATCCGAAAACTACCAACCCTGAAACTAAGTTTTAGCATAAAAAAAACCCCACTGTTACAGACATAGATAAACCCGTACCCAAAAAAGGTCAAAGCTACAGCACAGGACCCAGGTGCTCAGAGTTTCTCACACACACAACCTCATACAACGTCCCAAAATCACTAAGTCTAAAACAATGTTCGTTTTAAAAGATTCTACAGGGAAAACCCAAAAAGAAAACTACAAAAAGACGATCTTCCAAGAAAGGGGCCCAAAAAGGGAAGAGTTTTTTGGCACGCTTTCAGGAAAAACGTCCCAAAACCCCCAAGAGAGTCTAGCCCAACTGACTACTTCAGGGGAGGGTGATCACCCCCCCCCCGATCACATATAGCTCCGTGGACAGTTTTCTGGGCCCCCAACACAGAACTGGCAGACACTATGCTTTTTTAAACTCTCAAACCAACCTTTGCTGGGCCTTAAATTCCACTCAGCATCACTAGTTTGCTGGCATTTTTTAAATTAAACATCATCATGCAACTTCCTAGCCTTTTCACATGATCGCTATTGAGGAGAAGCTATTCTCCTGCTATCTGTTTCTCATTTATCCACACCAATAAGAATCTCTCAACATCTCTAGTCGCTTGTGATCTCAATCGAAAACATAGTTGCACCTTTTCGAATAACAGCTTCCTTGATTGCCATTTTCTTGCCCACAAGAGTAGCGATGGTTGATTGTGGTTTACAAACAATCTGACCAGCTCAGAGACAACAAACTTCACTTTTCATACTTAGCAATGATCGTCTTTCTTCATCTCCATAGTAATTCCTCACCCCTTTTTTGCTCTAGGTCTGGCTTCTAAGAAGCTTTCTTGGGCCCATGGTGACTTATTTTGAGGTGCAATCACTACACAAAGGCTGTGCATAAATATAAATGTTCCAGTTTGTAACTGTTTGGGAAGTGACTTTGGAGGCTGGCTGGCTTGTAAACACTGGCACCCATGGGACCAGTGAGGGCGCTCATGCCAAAGTGGACATGTCTCAAACTGAACGAATAGCGTTGGTCAGGTTTTTAATTGCTAGTCGAGGCCAAAAATTTTGCTTTAAAATGGTATCGCTAATCATATTTATCGTAATCGATGCCATCGGCTGGTTGAGACTCACTGTATAAAAAAGGATATTCCACAACATTTTTGAAGATGTGAAATAAATTAATGTCAGTTATATTAAATCAAATAGTTTAATATAGAGGAGAAAAATTTGTGTTAATGTACAGAACATCTTATATATTTTATAAACAGCATTTTTGAGTACTCATGAGAGCTAATATACAGTATAAACAATATAATATATAAATATATAAATATATAAATCTAATATATATATATATAGATACAGATATATATATAAATATACATACATAATATCATATATATATATATATATATAATATATATATATCATATAGAGATATAAATATCGGTACATATATACAAAATCCATATGTACAAGTTATGCGAGGGGGGCCCCCCCCACAGATATATCAGATCACTTTCTAGTTGTAGCTACACTGAGAAGTAAAGGTAGATGGGATACAAGTGGAATAGAAGCATCAGGGAAGAGAGAGGTAAGGTTTTATTAAACTACAAGAGGAGGGCAGTTAGGGTAAGATATTAAACAGCTATTGGAGGAATAGATGGGCTAATGAGAGCATAGCAATGGGTCGAAGAGGATTGTGTATGTTTAAAATGTAGTGTAAGAGTGTTTCAGCAGAAGTTTGTGGTTACAGAAATTGGTCAGGAGGGGAATAGGAGCGCTTGGTGGAATGATGATGTAAAGAGATAGTAAGGAGAAAAAGTTAGCATATTCGAAGTTTTTACAAGTCAAGTTGATGCAAGGAGGGAAGAGTATATTAAAAAAGAGAGAGGTTAATAGAGTGGTGAAGCAATGTAAAAAGGGAGAGCAAAAGAAGAGTGTGTGAGCAGTATCAACAAATTTTGTTGAAAAAGAAAAGTTTGAGTGAGATTAACAAGTTAAGGAAGCCTAGAGACCAAATGGATTTGTCAGAAAAATAGGAGATGATAGTTATTAAAGGAGAGTTAGAAGTATTTGAAGATGAGGGAATATTTTGAGGAATTGTTAAATTTTATGAAGATAGGGAAGCTGTGATTTCGTGTTAGGGGCAAGGAGGAATAACATCTTGAAGGAGCGAGGAAGAGCCAGTTTGTGAGTGTGGGGGTAAGTTCGTGGAGGCAGTAGGTAAAATGAAAGGGGGTAAGGCAGCTCGGGATTGATGGGATAAAGATAGAATGTTAAAAGCAGGTGGGGATATAGTTGTTTTTGGAGTGGTTTTTGTGCAATTATTAACTAAATGTCTGGAAGAGGTAAGTCTAGGGATTGGCATGAGAGCAGCATATTTCCTTTGTATAAAGGCAAAGGGGATAAAAGAGAGTGCAAAAATTATGGGGATAAGTCTGTGAGTGTACCTGGTAACTTGTATGTAAGAGTTATAATTGAAAGAATTAAGATTAAGACGGAGAATAGGATAGCAGATAACAAGGAGGCATTATAGAAAGGTAGGGGGTTGTGTGACCCAGGTTGTTTACCAGTGAAACATATAAGTGAACAGTATTTTAGATAAGGCTAAAGCGGTCCTTTGTGGGCATTTATGGATTTTGGAAAGGCGTATGACAGGGTGGATAAGGGGCAATGTGGCAGATGTTGCAAGTGTATGGTGTAGGATGTAGGTTACAGTATAAGGCAGTGGAAGAGTTTTTTTACAGGATAGTGAGGCTCACGATCGAGTCTGTAAAAAGAGGGAAAATATTTTCCCAGTTAAAGTAGGGCCTTAGACAAAGGCTGTGATGACCACCGTGGTTTGTTTTAAAATATTTATAGGATGGGGTTGTAAGAGAAAGTAAAAGCGAGGGTCATGGCAAGAGGCGTGGAGTTAAAAGATAAAGACTCACACACAAGGTGGGAGTTGTTCACAGCTGCTCTTTTGCTGATGCACTGTGCACTTGGAGATTCTGAAGAGAAGCCTGCAGAGATTTGTGGATGAAGTTTGGTAGGGGTGCAAAATAAAAGAAAAATAAAGGTGAATACAGGAAAGAGTCAAGGTTATGAGGATAACCAAAAGATTAGGTTGATGAAAGAATAATATCAGATAGGAGGGAGAGAGTATGAGGATGTGAACAGGGAATTCAGATATTTGGGAGTGGACGTTCAGCGGATGGGTCTATGAAAGAATATGTGAATCATATAATTGATGAGGGAAAAGATGAGTGGTGCACTTAGGAGTCTGTGGAGACAAGAAACTTTTGTCCTTGGAGGCCAAGAGGGTCATGTATGAAGGTATAGTTTTACCAACGCTCTTATATGGTGTGAAGCATGGGTGGTTATGAATGTTGCAGCGAGGAGAAGGCTGAGGCATGGAGATTTCCATGTGTCTGAGGCAATGTTGTGGTTGTGAATATAATGCAGAGAATTCGTAGTTTGGAAGTTATGAGGAAAACGACAGGGAAACAGGCACCCACAGGGAATACAGTCATAGAAACCCAAGGCAAACAGAAACCAAGCCGGCACATACTATGCACTTGGTATCTGCAGACATGGGAAATCTGGAAAAACCGACGTACGTGGCAACTATGACCACCCTAGAAAATAGCACGCCCATATATACAACAAGGAAAATGCAAACTCCCTTCCTTAAGCTTTTTTCAACACCCTGAAATGTGTACCTCTTCCGTACAGAAAGACTGTGCTATAACTTACAGTTGCCAGGCACACCCATCTAAATGGACAAAAAGATACATCAGCATCCAGGCCATGGGAAAACCTGGATAGCCACATCCACTCACGAGGGAGAGGTTTTTTAGTGCCAGGAAGGGAAAAAGAACTGGCAGAATGGCCGAAATCGTACACCACACCCATCATTCCTGGAGATGAACCACAGTCCGATGGCCTCTCCACTCCGAGAAACCAACAGATACAGAAACTCATGCGGAAAAAAAAATCCCCCCCTGTGCCCAACAATACCACCTGGCCGATGACATTCTCTTTGCAAATATACAGGGTCAAAAGCCAGCAACAAACAACAAAGTACCTTTCCTCCCATGGACTGCTTGCAGAGGCAAGGCAATGTTCATGGCTTTCACACTGACACCCACATAAAGGATCACTGGACAATGAACTATTGATCCCAGGTTACAAACCTATCAGATGTGATCAGAGTGAACAGGCAAAAGGGGGGGGGGTTGGGCCTGTACAATGCCAGAGTCACTGTTTACGACAGAACTGCTTAATGCCACAAATGATTAGAGGAAAAGTTTAGCAGTAAATAGCTCTATAACCAAAACGAGGGTCCTTTAGGTAGTCCCTACAAGCCTCCGATGGAACAATCCCAGCAATTCAGAACAGCTGTTAAAAATTGACCACTGTCTGGAAAATCTTCCAACTCCTGCACCCAACCTCTTTGCTCCTGTGGGATTTCAACTTAAGGCACCTAAAATGGAGGAAATACTAGCAATAATATTGTGCAGAATATACACCAGGATCAGCTCTGATGAAACTCACAATCACACGACTTTTAAATCTCTGCACAAAATTTTCAATTTAAAACCAGCAAATATGAGAGCCTAATCTAGACTGTAGAATACACTAGACCTATCTTCCCTAACAATGATGATCTGATAAGTAATGTTCACCATATCAAAAACAATCTACTTCAGATCACACATAATTGAGGTTCAACATTTAAGCGCGGAGCCCCAGACCGACATAATGAGACTAGTCACGAGGGAGCATTCACCAAATTCAACTTCAATAACAAAAACAAAAAGTGGGACCAAATAAGATCCAAGTCCTAACCGATATATCCTGGGAAGATATACTAAGCAACACAGACCCCAACTTATGCCCTATAACAGATTAACTTGGTGGCACTCTATGTATGCACAAGGCCATATTCCATATAAGAAAAAGGAGGAGTATATTTAGAAGAGTAAAAAGACAGGCTCACCCTTTACTAGGCCGATGAAAAGAAAACAGAGCGGACTAAAAGAGGTCATATATCTGAAATGCATAGGAGACACTGGTCATGAGCGAAATAGCCAGCAACGGAACTTAAGCTACAGGAATCTTATAGGAGTCAGGAATCGCGGAAGAACTAACAGCCATAAATGAAATCTAAAGAAACACAAAGTATTTCTCTCCTATGCCCAAATCAAAATCAGAACACTTCGCAGTAATTCGGCCCCTACTTAAACAATATGGGTCCGTACACAGATGACAGCAAAGGGAAATGATTGAGCTACACAAGTCCCCAATAATGACTCAGTTTTTAGGCAAGCCGCTACCCAGACCGGAGAGTCGCAGATCAAATGAATTTTTTATGAGGAGAGCCAACAAAAATTTGGTTTAACACAAGCCTATCCTATGTTTATCCTGACAAACCGACTGACTTCTAACAGACGATCAATGAACATGCCCATGCACTCTGCCACCAGCCAGATCAATGTAACTTCGTGATGCATCAAGAACTGAAGAAGCGCCCTAGCACGAGCCTTCCATCCTCTGGAGAGGGAGCATGGACATGGTGGTCGTCCCACAGTTACTAAAAACAACAGACATATCCCCACTCACAAAGGGGGCATAAAGCAACAGCAAGAACTACAGACCGATAGCACTACCTCCCATATCATAAAAATCTTGAAATGGTCCTAAGAAGCAAATCACCAGCCATCTATGAAACCCTTCAGTTTCAACAACCCAGGGAACATGTTTTAGAACAGGTCGCTCCTGTCTGTCTCACTATTGGATCACTACGACAAGGTCCTAAATGCACTAGAAGACAAAAAAAATGCAGATGAATTATATGCAGACTTTGCAAAAGCCTTCGCAATTGTGAAACCATAGGCGGACATTCACCCAAAACTTCTGTGGGCTGCAGAAAAACAATATGAAGTTCAACAATGAAAATTTTCAATTACTCTCAGGATATGGTAAACCAGAGGAAATTCAATATTCATCAAGTAGCAAAACAAATTCTGCCACAAAATAGAGCGAAACACCAACGTCAAAGACCTGGGCTTGATACAAGTTGTGAGGGTCTCACCTTCAAGGACCATAACATTGTATCATCGCATCTGCTAGAAAAAGACAGGATGGATAATGAGAACCTATAAACTATGGAGGCAAAGCCCATGATAACACTCTTCAGTCACTTGTTCTATCTAGGCTGGAATATTGCTGCACACTAACAGCACCTTTCAAGCAAGGTGAAATTTGCAGACCAAAAAATGTACAGAGAACCTCAACGGCGCGAATAATGGCGATAAAACCCCTCAATTACGGGAGCGCTTGAGGATCCTAAACCTGTATTCCCTTGGAATGCAGGCGGGGAGATACATGATTTATACCACTGCAAATCCTTATAGGGACTAGTACCAAACTTTGCACCGAAAAAATCACTCACACGAAAGAAAAAACTTGCAGACAAAGCCAACATCCCCCAAAGAAAAAAGCAGGGGTGTCACTAGCACGTTAAGAGACCATATCAAGAATTGTCATGTGTGCGCCGAGACTGTTCAACTGCCTCCCAGCCTACATATGGGGATTCCCAACATACCCCTGGCAGTCTTCTAAGCCGCACTGGACAAGCACTTAAAGTCGGAGTTCCATGACCAGGGGCCGGGCTGTGGCTCGTACATTGGTTTGTGTGCGCTAGCACAACAGCCAGGTTGAGCAGGCCTCTGATCCAACAGAGTCCTGGTCACAGTACGCTGGCCGTGGTGTGGCGTTGACCCCCAGAACTCTCTCGAGTAAACTCCAGGTAAACTCGGCAGGTGTGTCTGGCAAGATTTTTTCATACTGTTGCACACTGACCACGATAGACCCATTCTTTCATAATCGGCCTACCATCTTTTCTCACTAGATTTGAGGGCACTAGATTTAGGCATACTAGTACAGTGGAACCCCGCGCCTTACGATATTAATCCTTTCCTGAGAGCTCCATTGTATGCCGTAATTAAATTGTAAGGTGATTAATTTTCCCCATAAGAAATAATGAAAAGTAACAAATTAATCTGTTCCTGACCACCCAAAGTATTAAAAAAAAAAATTACCCACACGAAATATTTATTTTAAAAACCCTTTGACTGTCCGCGGTCGAATATGTACGTCATGGGAGATACACGTGTTTGAACGAATCTATACCAATAAATACTAGGGCTTCAAATCAAGCGGGAGAGGGCTGGTAGGCCGATCACGATAGAGAATGGTCTCAGTGGACGGTGTAGCACCCTGTGAAAAAAATCTGGGTCTCACGGTGCTTTGTGTGAAACGCCATCTTGGTAGTCCATTTTCACCTGCCTCGCGTAAGAAGTTCCTCACTCCTCGGCGGATTGAGGTCTTTCGTTCCAAGTTATAGCCCCCCACTCAAACAGTGATGATAGTGTCAGTGAAAGTGAATTCCCTGGTTTTGAAAGCGGGTGTGACCGAGAACATTACCCAGATAACATAATTAGTGGTGAAAACCCAGATGACCCACAACAACCACCTCTGGTGCTAGGCCGCTCGTCATATTCACCCTGTAGCCAGGACGAAGAAGGGAAACTCTTTCCCGAGAACAAGACTCCAGATGTGAGGCAGTGCAAGTGATAGTGATAGTGATTTCAAGTTATTGAAAAGCACTTCTAGTTGTGACATTGAGGTGAATATATCCCCATGAAACGGCAGTAATATAAGACGCGCAGGCGTTCGTAGTTTGCCATATGCCACTTCCAAGAGAAGGAGTACATCGCAGAGCACATCCCGTGGCCATACACCACATCCTGATAGTGAAGATGACGATATTGTTACGATGGGTAATAAATGATGTGATTGAGGCAGCATTCGGTGGTGGTGATAGTACGGTGCCATATCATGGTGACACCATCACGGGCCCCTAGTGCAGCGCAGCTGACTCTGCAACACCTAACAACTTCTCTTCGGCCGACCCCACACTCTCACAACCACAACCACAACCCCAACCTGCACAACCACAGACGAACCATACAATATCCAGAAACGCACCAGCTGACCGCATCTGGGATTGGCATCAAGAGGACGAGTTTGTTCCCAAATCCCCATGACATTGATGGAGGACAACGTGGAATACGGGCCATCTTGTCCACTTGGAACAATCCCACTGAACTGGAATGCTTTCAGTTGGTTCTTTCGATGAAACCCTGATGGACATTATTGTCCATGGAGAAGCAATACATACTATACTATGAGTACACCAGGCAAACACTTTGCCTTTCACCAAGATCACGCCAACCCAGTAGAAGGACACAACTGTGGCAGAGATGTATCTGTTCAATGCCACAATAATGCTATGCCACATGAGTATTAAGCCATAAGTTGTCCATCACCTAACAGGCGTCAGAACCGCGCTGATTTCAACCCCTGCTTTTCAGTGACATTATACCAGTGACTAGGATTTGTAGTTACTGTCACGTATTTACACTTTTCAGACTAAACCAGCCTACAAAGAAGCGACAGGTTTATATAAGATCAACGTGTGTTTTTATTACCTGAAAAACTAAAGTTCTGTACTGTTATTTTTTATCCCTACAGGGAAAGGCTTGTTATGACGAGTCTTTGATTTGTTCAAGGAAACTCTCATTCAAGCAGTAATACAAGCAGAGAAACCCTTTGGTATAAAGTTATTTGTTTTCTTGTGATTGCAAAAACTGGTCTGGAGTTTTGGATATCATTGTGTAAGCTGGCGGTAACCCATGGAAGATACCAGGAAGTTACTGGCTTACTCTGGTATGTGGTTAGAACAATATGGCTCCATATCTTGTAAGGGGCAATTTTTTTATACGACAACTGTACACAAGCCCTAGCACTCAGTGAATATTCTTGCGAGTGAACAGACCAGATGTGGTGGTGGCACAGTGAGTAGAAAGCTGGTAAACATAATATGCCTAGGTTTGAACGGGCAAGTCGGAGAAGGTGATAGTGCAGGTTATGCAGCCAATGACATCATGGCCTTTTCTGTGTCGAAGACACACGTGAGTCCCACAGCTGACATCAGTCACGCACACGAAATGGTAGAGACTGGCAATCAGAATAGAGAGACCAAATGAACCGTATTGTAAAACCGTGCAGCGGGTGATGGATTAACAATCCTCATATGATCTTGAGTGGACAAAAGTACATGCAGATTTGGGTACTGCTGACTGTGTTCGCAAGAGTTAAAGTGTACTAAAACTGTTTTTCATCTTCTTGACATTTCCCAAGTCTGAATGCTTCTGATAAGTTATGATAGTTGAAGACCAAGAACAAACCCATATATGGTGAATTTTTGTTGTCATTCCACCAGACAAATAATATTCAAGAACAAGAAAACACACTCCATAGAAACCAGCGCCCACGGAAATTATCAACACATAGTCCTCTCGTCTGAGGCCCTGGTGATCACTACCCCATATATACCACTGCTGCTACTACTGCCAAGAAAAACGCTCCGAAGAGGTGTTTTGTCTGTGGACAAACCACAAAACCGCACACAAAAAAACGCAGAGACACTCGTTTTAATGTGTGAGAGTGTAAGACCACCATTGTGCGATATACCCATGTTATTCAAAAGAATTCCACTAGGCTGCAGCACTTCTAATAAAGTGTCCAGTGATTGTACATATGTATATATATTAAATAAAGCAATCGTAATACACATTTGTTACATTGTTTGTTTGTGTAAACAATTTTTAGCAACAATATAATGAATACGATTGTTTTTTGCTATAATTGTGTTACATTCAACGAGTGTAAATTTGAACATGGCACAATAATTTGGTCCTCACATGCCACAAAATTTATGTGAAAAAATAAAATAGTGCAAAAAACTAGAACAACATCGAATACAATTAAATACAAGTTCATCGCGGGTGAAGCGGCAGTCGGCCGCTGTTGGCCGCCAGCAATCAATTTCACAAACTTCAGGACTCTATATCTCTGTAAGTACTGATGGGAAAAATTTTTTTGGGGTACTAAAACAATCAGAAAAATAATCTTAACATTTTCATAAGAAAAAATAATTTTTTTTTTTTTCGAATATTTTGCGACACCAGGAGCAACTTCAGGATTGGGCCCTTCGACAGTCAAAGGGTTAATTCACACATACTGAAGAAGACATGCACAGTTACTACTGTACTAAGAATAGAATACATGACGCTTACCTTTAACAAAGATCTGGTGATGATTGATGGGATGGGAGGAGGGGAGAGTTATTGTTTAGAAGGGGAATCCCCTTCCATAAGGACTTGAGGTAGCAAGTCCTTTTCCGGAATTACTTCCCTTCTTCTTTTAATGCCACTAGGACCAGCTTGAGAGTCACTGGACCTCAATCGCACAACATATCTGTCAATAGAGCTCAGAACCTCGTTCCATGCTTTCTGATTTGTTCTAAAGTGGTTCACAACATTGTCATTGTACTAGTCTCCAGCACATCTTGCAATATCTCAGAGAGGGTGATTTTCATCCATAAAGGTTTGCACTTCGAACTCAATTTGCACACAATTCCTTAATCTTTGAAGTAGGCAACTTCTTCAATTTTTCTTTCCCCTCCTCCTGAAGCAGTTTCCTCTGGTCTGGCCTCTTTGCTGTTGAAGAAAGATTTAGCAGCTCATCAGTGGTTAATTCTTCATTGTCCCCTCCTCCACCAACTCTTTCCACATCCTCCCCAGAAACCTCCAACCCCACGGCCTTCCCCAATGCCAAATAATTGATTCTCAACAGGCATACTCTTCTCATGGTTAGGCTCCCAAAATCCCTTTTGTCCTACATACATTCTGGCCACAGTTTCTTCCAAGCAGAGTTCAAGGTCCTCTATCACTCGCTTCCGAAGGTCTTGGCTAAAAGGTTTACACATCTAAGGATCTAAAGTGATCTTTCCAAAACAATCCTTATAGTCCAATTGAGTGTCTGAGGTCACTTCAAGCCCTTGAAACATAGCTTTTGTGTAGAGTTTTTTGAATTGAAATGAACCATCAGGTCCATGGTCTGCAGGAAGGGGTGGTATTAGGAGGCAAAAACTGATTTTAATGAAGCTATTGTCCCCAGAAAGTCGCTCTGCCAGTCTGAAGGATGACCAGGAGCATTGCTAAATACCAGAGGCACTTATGGTCCAATTTATTGTCATTAGGTAATTTTTCACATTGGGGCAAATGCATGTGGTTAACCAGTCATAGAAAAAGTCCCGGTGAACGATGCCTTACTGTTTGGGCCTCCCCAGACACACACAAATTAGCCTTGAGGCATTGTTTTGAATGAACGCTCTGGAGTTTCAGGGCGATACACCATTAAAAGGGCTTCACTTCACAATCACCACTACATTAGCACACATCAGAAGAGTAACCTTGTCTTTCATAGGCTTATGTCCAGGCAGTGCTTTTTACTCCTGAGTAATATAAGTCCTGCTTGGCAATTTCCTTCCGAAACAGGCCCGTGATGTCCCCAATTAAACACGTGATCATGGTTTTCAGTTCTTCCACTGTCTATGTAGTCCTGAATTCCTACACATATATTTTCATCTGCTTTTTGGTCTTAACCGGAAGCGTCGCCATGGCCTTATCACACACACTGGTGAATGCCACTACGAATCTTAATCTCTCAAACCAACCTTTGCTGTGCCTTAAGATCACTCTCATCACCACAGTTTTAGGCATTTTTTCTAATTAAATCGTTCTGCAACTTCCTACCTTGTTTCACATATGATCAACTTGAGAGATGCTATCTCCTCCTATCTGTTTTTCGTTAATCCATACCAATAACAGTCACTCAACATCTTCCTATCACTGCAATCTCTGTTTTTGAAAACAAGGCTTGCACTTTTCAAGAACAGCTTCTTTGATTGCCTGTTTTGTTGGCCAGGATATAAGAGATGTTGATTGGTTTTTGTTGTAACAATCCAGCCCACTCAGAGTCAACTCACTCCTCTTTCCATACTTATTCACTATCTCCTTTCTTCATTTCCATATTAATTTTCACCCTTTTTAACCACAGGTACATAGGGGCACGGTAGAAGCTTTCTTGGGGCCCATGGTTACTTACTTTGTAAACAGCTACAACACTAACACACTGTGATAATAAGAAATGTCTGAATGTAATGCTAGATTGCAACCGCACTGGCTGGCTGTAAACACTGGCACACATGTGCAGCTGAGGCCACACGTGGGACGTGTCCCCGACGGAATCCCGTGAAGGCTAGTTATTTCATCATGACGCGAGGCAAAAGTTTTGCATTCAAAAGCATCATATTGGCAGATTTAACGTAAAGCGATGCCATCGAAGGCGGTGTCCACTGTACAGCAAAAACCCTAAGTGGCGTAAGCTGTACTAGTATGGCCAGAAAACCCTGAAGGGTTAAGTGACAATTTTATTTAGTTGAAGCGTGTGGCAATAGAGAAAAAACTTTATGGTGAGTATGTTGTGTTGGGAATTGAGGAATATTGTACTATACAGACTCATGTTTCTGTTGCAGAAAGTATTTTTGGTGGAGGACTACAAGGTTGTGTCTACCAGAACCACTATATCTTCAGTACTTCAAGAAAGGGCAACAGATGTTTCTTCTTGTGGATTTCTTAAGTAGCTTGTTACTATTAAACAATTTTGCATTTGATACTGTTAATTCAATCTAAAAATGCATGCAGTTAATTCTTTGAGGGTTCATTTTGTAGTTCAATGACTTGAAGCTGTGGTCCAGAGCTGGCAGTACTACATCCTGAACCAGCTTAACTCAGAGTACGCTGTGAGTAGTAAATTTGGGGCCTAAATATGAAGAATGCATCTATGTGGTAAGTGTGCACTATATAAACAAATCTTGCAGAAGGCAGTGCATATTAGAAAAAAAAAGTGCAACTGAGTTTTTTTGGATTAAAACAGAAAAGTTTCTGGTGTATTTTCATATGTTTTTTTATAGTAGCATTTACTGGCTTCTTGTCTCATTTGATAGATTTAGCGCTGAAAAATGCTTGAAATTGTGTTCTGGGAGTAGTAGAAATGTTTCTGTTTGTTGTTGCTAATATTAGAGGGTAAACAACCACATCAAGTGTCGCAATAACATCAGCTGGTGGTTTTATGTGGCTTGCCCGAAGCACTGATAATATTTAATACCAATTATAGAATATTGAATAACAGTATATTTTCTCTATTTTTGGTGGGGTGCATAAAAATAATTTTTGAATAAAAAATCAAAATGAAATTCATCTGTAAGCCTACAAATTCATTCATAAGTAACCTTAAATGTTAGTTTAAGCCAGGTTGTCCCTACATTGATTATTTCGGGATCCTATGTTTGAAATTGAATGGTTTTGATTTTGTGTGAAATAGGCCTATTACCACTGTTAGTAAAATCACTTTATTGGGAATTGAAATAGTTTTGAATTGGGCAATTTTATGTGCTTAATAGATAATAAAGAACCACATACTAGAGAAATCGCTAAGAATTTGTCTTATTGAACCTATGAAATTGGCAAAAAACATGACACAAAATGGGCAAAATTGCCAGTACTAAATATTATCCTGACACAGCAAAATTTACAAGAGTATAACTTCATCGTTTTCTTTTATAAAAATTATTTTATTATTACCATTCAGGAAAATATTATGATTCCTAAGAAAAAAAAATGATTTTAGGACCAAGTGTGGAATTTTCAGACAGGGAGTTTGAACCCTCAAAGGGCCCAAAAAAGAATACAGAGAATTTGTTTTAAACACAAAAGCAGATAATCAAAATAAATAATACTAGTATAATAATAATAATAATTACTACTCATGTTTGAAGTGTGTCTGCATGGTTCTAGTTCATATATTAAGTTTTAATACAAAATAAAAATTTATATAGTGATTTTTACAAACCAAGTAACGTTAATTAATGCTTCTTAAGTTAAAAAAGTTTGCCTAAATAAATCTTAACATGGGAAATGTTCATAAAGGAAAATCCATGTGTTCAGGTGTCCAAAATATTTTAAAAATCATGAAATAGAGATTGAGTATAATATAAGGACGATTAACTATACCACCTGTTTATGACTAAAATATTTTAATTAATCTTTCATTTAAAAAAATATGGAAAAGCCTAAAGAACACAAATCATATAATGTTTCCTGAGTGTCTGTAAATGTTTTTAGTAAAAATTTATCTTGTGATACATGCGAGAGTACATACAGGAGATAAACCATATCAATGTTCTGAAGTCTGAAAAGCCTTCATGTAAAAGGCAGTCCTTGTGACAACCCACAACCCCAATGAGATTACATACAAGAGAAAAAAAACCGTAATCACTGTTCTGAGTGTCCTGAAATGTTTTTTAAGTGTAAAAAGCAGTCTTGAGAAACATGATGAGAGTAACGAACAGGTAGATGAAACCATAATCAATGTTATTCTAGTGTCTGAAATGTATTTAGTGAAAAAAAGCACTCTTGTAATCAATGAGAGTTCATATACAGGAGAATAAACATATCAGTGTTCTGAGGCTGAAATGTTTTAAAATAGAAAAAGGCACTCGTGACCCATATGAAGTACATACAGGAGATACCCATATCAATGTTCTGAGTGTCTGAAATTTTTTTAGTGTAAAAGTCAGTCTTGTGGAACACACATTAGAGTATACATACAGGAGATAAACCATATCAATGTTCTGAGGTCCCTGAAATATTTTAGTGAAAAACGCAATCTTGTGAAAACATATGATAGTTCATACAGAGATAAACCATATCAATGTTCTGAGTGTTCTGAAATGGTTTAATCAAAACACATCTCGTGACCCATATGGAGTAACATTACAGGAGCATAAATCAGATCCATGTTCTGAGTGTCTGAAATGTTTTTAATAAAAAAGGCAATCTGGTGTGACCCATATGAGAGTTCATACAGAGATAAACCATATCAATGTTCTGATTGTCAGAAATGTTTTTAGTGGAAAAAAAGCACTCTTTTGAAACATATGAGAGACACATACAGGAGATAAACCATATCAATGTTCTGAGTGTCTGAAATGTGTTTAGTGTACAAGGCAGTCTTGTGACACACATGAGAGTACATACAGGAGATAAACCATATCAAAGTTCTGAGTGTCTGAATATTTAGTGAAAAAAGCAATCTTGTGAAACATTATGAGAGTTCCATACAGGAAGAATAAACCATATCAATGTTCTGAGTGTCGTGAAATGTTTTAAATCAAAAAAGCCAATCTTGTTCCCATATAGAGTACATACAGGAGATTTAACCATATCAATGTTCTGAAATTGTCTGCAATGTTTTAGTGAAAAAAGGCACTCTTTTGAAACATATGAGATGAAACCATACAGGAATAAACCATATCAATGTTCTGCATGACCGAAATGTTTTAGTGAAAAAAGCACTCTTTTGAAACATATGAAAAGAACATACAGAGATAAACCAATATCACTGTTCTGAGTTGTCTGGAATGTTTTAGTTATAAAAAAAGCAGTTTTGTGAGAACATATGATATACATACAGAGATAAACTCATATTAACTGTTCTGAGTGTCTGAAAATGTTTTTAATAAAGAAAGCATCTTGTAGACACATATGAGAGCACATACAGGAGATAACTCATATTAATGTTCTGAGTGTCTGAAATGTTTAATAAAGAAAGCCAGGATCTTGTTACCACCTAGAGAGTACATACAGGAGATAAATCATATTAATGTTCTGAGTGTCTGAAATGTATTAATAAAGACAGCAGTCTTGTGACACCTATGAAGTACATACAGGAGATAATCATATCAATGTTCCTGATTGTCTGAAATGTTTAATAAAAAAAAACCATCTTGTGAAACATACACAGTTCATTCAAGATATAAAGCATGTTAGTGTTTAATGTTACAGGAATATTTTAGTACAAACTCATCAGAATACAGTGGATCCTCAACCAGCAATAATAATCTCTCCCGAGAGCTCATCGTTAATTGAAATAATCGTTTTAGTCAAGTTAATTTTCCCATTAAGAAATAATTGAAATCCAAAATTAAATCCGTGCAAGACACCGCCAAGAGTATTGAGAAAAAAAAAATTACGACCTGAATTAAATTTAATACACACAAACTGAAGAAAGACATGCACAGTTACATGACACTTACCTTTATAAGATCTGGTATGATTGTGGGATGGGAGGAGGGGAGAGTGTTGATCTTATAGTTTAAGAATGGAATCCCCTTCCAATAGCCCTTAGTATCAAGTCTTTTTTCTGGATTACTCCCTTGTTCATTTAATGCCACTAGGACCAGCTTAGAGTCACAGGACTCGTCGCACAACATATCTGTCCATATGATACTTAACCTCTCGTTCCATTATGACTTTCCCTAAAGTGTTCACAAGATTGTAACCAGTCAAAGAAAGTCCCCTAGTGACCCATGCCTTACTGTTTGCCCTCCAAAGCTCACACAAATTAGCCTTGACAACATGTTATTTTTTCCTGAAACACTCTGGGAGTTTTCATAGTGATACACCAATAAAGGTTTCACTTTGCAATCACCACTAGCATTGGCAACACATAAGACCAGAGTAAGCCTGTCTTTCCTAGGCTTAAGTCCAGGGAGTGCCTTTTCCTCCTAGTAATGTGACGTCCTGCTTTGAATTTCTTCCAAAACAGGCCTGTTTTTGGCCACAATTAAACACTTGTTTCAGGTTTCAGTCCTTCAATTGTCTATGTACCCTTCCTTGAATTCCTGCACGTATTTTTCAGTCCCACTTTTTTGGTCCGAACTGGCAGCCTCACCAAGCCTTACTTCACACTATGATGCACTATGCTTTTTTAAACTCTCAAACCAACCTTTGCTGGGCCTTAAATTCCACTCAGCATCACTAGTTTGCTGGCATTTTTTAAATTAAACATCATCATGCAACTTCCTAGCCTTTTCACATGATCGCTATTGAGGAGAAGCTATTCTCCTGCTATCTGTTTCTCATTTATCCACACCAATAAGAATCTCTCAACATCTCTAGTCGCTTGTGATCTCAATCGAAAACATAGTTGCACCTTTTCGAATAACAGCTTCCTTGATTGCCATTTTCTTGCCCACAAGAGTAGCGATGGTTGATTGTGGTTTACAAACAATCTGACCAGCTCAGAGACAACAAACTTCACTTTTCATACTTAGCAATGATCGTCTTTCTTCATCTCCATAGTAATTCCTCACCCCTTTTTTGCTCTAGGTCTGGCTTCTAAGAAGCTTTCTTGGGCCCATGGTGACTTATTTTGAGGTGCAATCACTACACAAAGGCTGTGCATAAATATAAATGTTCCAGTTTGTAACTGTTTGGGAAGTGACTTTGGAGGCTGGCTGGCTTGTAAACACTGGCACCCATGGGACCAGTGAGGGCGCTCATGCCAAAGTGGACATGTCTCAAACTGAACGAATAGCGTTGGTCAGGTTTTTAATTGCTAGTCGAGGCCAAAAATTTTGCTTTAAAATGGTATCGCTAATCATATTTATCGTAATCGATGCCATCGGCTGGTTGAGACTCACTGTATAAAAAAGGATATTCCACAACATTTTTGAAGATGTGAAATAAATTAATGTCAGTTATATTAAATCAAATAGTTTAATATAGAGGAGAAAAATTTGTGTTAATGTACAGAACATCTTATATATTTTATAAACAGCATTTTTGAGTACTCATGAGAGCTAATATACAGTATAAACAATATAATATATAAATATATAAATATATAAATCTAATATATATATATATAGATACAGATATATATATAAATATACATACATAATATCATATATATATATATATATATAATATATATATATCATATAGAGATATAAATATCGGTACATATATACAAAATCCATATGTACAAGTTATGCGAGGGGGGCCCCCCCCACAGATATATCAGATCACTTTCTAGTTGTAGCTACACTGAGAAGTAAAGGTAGATGGGATACAAGTGGAATAGAAGCATCAGGGAAGAGAGAGGTAAGGTTTTATTAAACTACAAGAGGAGGGCAGTTAGGGTAAGATATTAAACAGCTATTGGAGGAATAGATGGGCTAATGAGAGCATAGCAATGGGTCGAAGAGGATTGTGTATGTTTAAAATGTAGTGTAAGAGTGTTTCAGCAGAAGTTTGTGGTTACAGAAATTGGTCAGGAGGGGAATAGGAGCGCTTGGTGGAATGATGATGTAAAGAGATAGTAAGGAGAAAAAGTTAGCATATTCGAAGTTTTTACAAGTCAAGTTGATGCAAGGAGGGAAGAGTATATTAAAAAAGAGAGAGGTTAATAGAGTGGTGAAGCAATGTAAAAAGGGAGAGCAAAAGAAGAGTGTGTGAGCAGTATCAACAAATTTTGTTGAAAAAGAAAAGTTTGAGTGAGATTAACAAGTTAAGGAAGCCTAGAGACCAAATGGATTTGTCAGAAAAATAGGAGATGATAGTTATTAAAGGAGAGTTAGAAGTATTTGAAGATGAGGGAATATTTTGAGGAATTGTTAAATTTTATGAAGATAGGGAAGCTGTGATTTCGTGTTAGGGGCAAGGAGGAATAACATCTTGAAGGAGCGAGGAAGAGCCAGTTTGTGAGTGTGGGGGTAAGTTCGTGGAGGCAGTAGGTAAAATGAAAGGGGGTAAGGCAGCTCGGGATTGATGGGATAAAGATAGAATGTTAAAAGCAGGTGGGGATATAGTTGTTTTTGGAGTGGTTTTTGTGCAATTATTAACTAAATGTCTGGAAGAGGTAAGTCTAGGGATTGGCATGAGAGCAGCATATTTCCTTTGTATAAAGGCAAAGGGGATAAAAGAGAGTGCAAAAATTATGGGGATAAGTCTGTGAGTGTACCTGGTAACTTGTATGTAAGAGTTATAATTGAAAGAATTAAGATTAAGACGGAGAATAGGATAGCAGATAACAAGGAGGCATTATAGAAAGGTAGGGGGTTGTGTGACCCAGGTTGTTTACCAGTGAAACATATAAGTGAACAGTATTTTAGATAAGGCTAAAGCGGTCCTTTGTGGGCATTTATGGATTTTGGAAAGGCGTATGACAGGGTGGATAAGGGGCAATGTGGCAGATGTTGCAAGTGTATGGTGTAGGATGTAGGTTACAGTATAAGGCAGTGGAAGAGTTTTTTTACAGGATAGTGAGGCTCACGATCGAGTCTGTAAAAAGAGGGAAAATATTTTCCCAGTTAAAGTAGGGCCTTAGACAAAGGCTGTGATGACCACCGTGGTTTGTTTTAAAATATTTATAGGATGGGGTTGTAAGAGAAAGTAAATGCGAGGGTCTTGGCAAGAGGCGTGGAGTTAAAAGATAAAGAATCACACACAGGTGGGAGTTGTCACAGCTGCTCTTTGCTGATGACACTGTGCTCTTGGAGATTCTGAAGAGAAGCTGCAGAGATTGGTGGATGAATTTGGTAGGGGTGCAAAAAAAAATTTAAAAGGTGAATACAGGAAAGAGTAAGGTTATGAGGAAAACCCAAAAGATTAGGTGATGAAAGATTGAATATCAGATTGGAGGGAGAGAGTATGGAGGAGGTGAACGTATTCAGATATTTGGGAGTGGACGTGTCAGCGGATGGGTCTATGAAAGATGAGGTGAATCATAGAATTGATGAGGGAAAAGAGTGAGTGGTGCACTTAGGAGTCTGTGGAGACAGAAAAACTTTGTCCTTGGAGGCAAAGAGGGGAATGTATGAAGTATAGTTTTCCCAAACGCTCTTATATGGTGTAAAGCATGGGTGTGAATGTTGCAGCGAGGAGAAGGCTGGAGGCAGTGGAGATGTCATGTCTGGGGGCAATGTGTGGTGTGAATATAATGCAGAGAATTCGTAGTTTGGAAGTTAGGAGGAGGTGCGGGATTACCAAAACTGTTGTCCAGAGGGCTGAGAAAGGGTTGTTGAGGTGGTTCGGACATGTAGGAGAATGGAGCGAAACAGAATAACTTCAAGAGTGTATCAGTCTGTAGTGGAAGGAAGGCGGGGTAGGGGTCGGCCTAGGAAGGTTGGAGGGAGGGGGGAAAGGGGGTTTTGTGTGGCGAGGGGCTTGGACTTCCAGCAGGCATGCGTGACGTGTTTGATAGGAGTGAATGGAGACAAAATGGTTTTTAATACTTGACGTGCTGTTGGAGTGTGAGCAAAGTAACATTTAGAAAGGGGTCAGGGAAACCGGCAGGCCGGACTTTAGTCCTGGATGGGAAGTACAGTGCCTGCACTCTGAAGGAGGGGTGTTAATGTTGCGTTTAAAAACTGTAGTGTAAAGCACCCTTCTGGCAAGACAGTGATGGAGTGAATGATGGTGAAAGTTTTCTTTTTCGGGGCCCCCCTGCCTTGGTGGGAATCGGCCAGTGTGATAATAATAATAAAAATAAAAAAATAAAATTTTTATATATTTATATATATTTATAAAACATATATATATATATGTAATTTTTATTATTATCACACTGGCCGATTCCCACCAAAGGCATGGTGGCCCGAAAAAGAAAAACTTTCACCATCATTCACTCCATCACTGTCTTGCCAGAAAGGTGCTTTACACTACAGTTTTAAACTGCAACATTAAAACCCCTCCTTCAGAGTGCAGGCACTGTCTTCCCATCTCCAGGACTCAAGTCCGGCCTGCCGGGTTTTCCCCGAACCCCTTCATAAATGTTACTTTGCTCACACTCCAACAGACGTCAAGTATTAAAAACCATTCGTCTCCATTCACTCCTATCAAACACGCTCACGCACACCTGCTGGAAGTCAAGCCCCTCGCACACAAAACCTCCTTTACCCCCCCCCTCCAACCCTTTCCCGGCCGCCCCTACCCCCCCTTCCTTCCCTACAGACTGATACGCTCTTTAAAATCAT
>NC_069457.1:33900412-33916457 GCF_026875155.1 Cherax quadricarinatus | reverse complement strand
GGGTTTGGGCATGGGGAAAATTTGAAATCTTCACAGAGTACAAAAAAAATTTTCTGGCCACAAAATGACCCGAAAACCAATGTAAAAGCCCTTTTGGGAGTGTTTTCATTTCAGGGGAAATCTCCCCTTCAAGGACCAAAAACATTGTATAAATTTCGTATCTGCTAGAAAAAATGCGGGAAATGGTAATGAAAATTTAAAAAAACTAGGGGGGCCCAAAACCCCATGAGGGGACACTCTTAAATTCACTTTGTTCTATTTTGGCCCTGGAAAAAATTGTGACACTAAAAGCCCCTTTCAAGGCGGGGTTGAAATTGCCTTGACCTAAAAAATTTTGTACAGAAAACCCTTTTCACGGCAACATAATGGAAAAAAAAAACCCCTCAATTACGGGGACGCTTGAGGTTCCTAAAACCTGTTTTCCCCGGGAAATGCAGGCGGGAGGGGAAAATAAATTATTTAACCGGGAAAAAATCCTAGGGGGATTTGTCCCAAAACCCTTGTCATGAAAATCACTCACTCAAAAGAAAAAGCCCTTGGCCCGGGACGGGTTGCAACACCCCCCCAAAATAAAAAGAAGGGGTGTCCCCTGGGAAACTTTGGAGCCATAAAATTTGTGCCCAGGGGCCAGGGACTGTTAAAACGGGCCCCCCAGAATACATAAGGGGGATTACCAAACAGCCCCTTGGCAGTCTTCAAGCGGGAACTGGACAAGAACCTAAAGTCTGTTCCTAAACCAGCCGGGCTGTGGTGTACATTGGTTTGCGTGCGGGCCACCCAGCAACACCCCCGGGTTTTTGATCAAGCTCTTGTTCCACCAGGGGCCCCTGGTCACAGACCGGGCTGGGGGGGTTGTTGACCCCCCGGAAAACTCTCTCCAGGAAAAACTACTTTGTAAACTCCAGGTGTGCTGAAAGCTTTTTTTAATTCCGTGAAACACTTACCCATAAAACCCATTTTTTCATATGTGGGGCCTACCAGTTTTTCTCACTTTTTTTTGAGGGTGCTAGTTTTTTGGGCATTCTGGGTTACGGGGACCCCGCCTTACGATATTAACCCTTTCCCTTAGAGCTCTTTTTGTATCCCAAAAATTATTGAAAGGGTTTAAATTTAAATTTTTCCCCCAAAATAAAAAATAATTTGAAAATGAAATTAATCTGTGTCTGACCCCCCAAAGTAAAAAAAAAAAAAATTACCCATGAAATTTTAAATTTTTAAATAACCAAAATACGGGAAAAGGAAAACATGCAAGTTACTACTTTTACTAAAAATTTGAATTTAATGAGGGTTTCCCTTTTAAACGAAGTTTCTGGTGTTTGTTTGAGGGGATGGGGGGGGGGAGAGTTATTGTTTTTTAAGGGGTTTTCCCCTTCCATAAGGACTTGAGGTAGCAAGCCCTTTTTCCCGGGGAAATTTTTTCCCTTTCCCTTCTTTTAATGCACTGGACCAGCTTGAGAGTGGGGGAAATTTAAAATCGCAAACATTTGTCAAAAAAGAGTCAGGGGAAACTTGGTTTCCTTTTTGATTTGTCTAAAGTGGTTCACAAACATTGTTTATTGTAAAAGTCCCAGGCCAAAGGCTTGCAAAAGGGTTTTGTGAGGGTGATTTTCAACCATAAAGGGTTTTCACTTCAACTCACTTTGCACCCTATTTCCCTTAATCTTTGGTAGGCAACCTTTTTTAATTTTTCTTTCCCCCCCTCTGAAGCGTTTCCTCAGGTCTGGCCCCTTGCTTTTTGGGGTTTATTTAGGAGCTCATCAGTGGTTAGTTCTTCATTTTCCCCCCACCAATTCTTTCCACATTTTCCCCCCCAGTTTAAACCCCAAAACCCCCAAGGAAAATTCCCCAATGCCACCCCAAATTTATTCCTCAAATGGCATACTTTCTCAGGGTTAGTCCCCCAAAATTTCCTTTTTTCTACACATTTTGGCCCCTTTTCTTCCAAGCAGAGTTCAAAGGGGCCCCCTTAGTCATTCCCTCCGAAGCCTTTTGGGTATTTAAAGGGTTTTTAAAATTGAGGGGTATTAAAATTATCTTTCCAAAACTTTCTTTGAGTCAATTGAGTGTCTAAAGGGCACTTCAAGGCACCTTTTAAAAAATTGCTTTTTTGTAGAGTTTTTTGAAGGGTTTTAAAGACCCTTTTGGTCCATGGGCCTGCAGGAGAGGGGTTTGGGTTTTGGAGGGAAAAACTTGATTTTAATTTAAGCTTTTTGTCCCCCGGGAAAATTTTGTCTTTCCAAAGGGCTGAAAGGGGGACCAGGAGCATTGTCTAATACCATGAGGGGATTATGGGCCTATTTTTTTTTCCATTAGGTAATTTTTCACATTTTTGGGGGGAAAAGGGTGGTAACCAGTCATAGAAAAAATCCCTAGTGGGCCCTGCCTTACTGGTTTTGGGCCCCCCACAGCCACACAAATTAGCCTTGAGGGGCATTGTTTTGAATGAAAAGTCTGGGGGTTTCAGTTTTGATACACCAATTTAAAAATTCACTTTGCAATCCCCCACTAGCATTAGCACATATCCCGAAAAAAAAAGGGTTAAAATTGTCTTTATAGGGGTTATGTCCAGGCGGCTTTTTTTTCCCAAACACCCTTACACAAAAACCTTGTTTTTTAGTTCTTATTTATGCCCATGAATTCCTTCACAAATTTTCATCGCTTTTTTCTGAATGGAAGCGTCACCATGCCTTAACACTGTGTATGCCATTTACGAATTTTAAATCTCTCAAACCAAACCTTTGCTGCCTTAAGTTCACTCTCACCCACTAGTTGTAGCATTTTTCTAATTAATCGGTCATGCAACTTCCTAGCCTTTTCAATATGATCACTTGAGAGATGCTATCTCCTCCTATCTGTTTTTCGTTTATCCACACCAATAACAGTCTCTCAACATCTTCTATCACTTGCAATCTCTGTTTCAAAAAAAAGCATGCACCTTTTGCAAGAACAGCTTCCTTGATTGCCTGTTTGTTGGCCAGGATAGTAGAGATGGTTGATTGGTGTTTGTTGTACAACCTGGCCAGCTCAGAGGCACGCACTCCACTTTCATACTTATTCACTATCTCCTTCTTCATTTCCATATTAATTTTCACCCTTTTTACCACAGGGTTGGCACTAGAAGCTTTCTTGGGGCCCATGGTGACTTATTTTGCAGCTACAAGCACTAAAAACACTGTGATAATATGAAATGTACTGAATGTATGCTTAGATGCAACTGCACTGGCTGGCTTGTAAACACTGGCACCCATGGGGCAGCTGAGGCCACATGTGGGACGTGTCCCCGACGAATCACGTGAGGCGAGTTTTTCATCGTGAAGCGAGGCAAAATTTTTGCATTCAAATGCATCATATTGCAGATTTAACGTAACGCGATGCCATCGTAAGGCGGGGTCCACTGTACATCAAAAACCCTAGTGCGTAAGCTGTACTAGTATGTCAGAAACCCTGAAAGGGTTAAGTGACAATTTTATTTAGTGAAGCTTGTGGCAATAGAGAAAAAACTTTATTGGTTGAGTATGTTGTGTTGGTAATTGTGGAATATTGTACTATACAGACTCATGTTTCTGTTGCAGATGTATTTTGTGGAGGACTACAAGGTTGTGTCTTACCAGACACTATATCTTCAGTACTTCAAGAAAGGCAACAGATGTTCTTCTTGTGGATTTTTAACTAGCTGTTACTAATTAAACAATTTTGCATTTGATACTGGGAATTCTATCTAAAAATTCATGACAGTTAATTCTTTGAGGGTTCATTTTGTAGTTCTATGACTTTAAGCTGGGGTCCAAGCTGCAGTACTACATCATGAACTCAGCTTACTCAGATAAGCTGTGAGTAGTAAATTTGGGCCTAAATATGAGAGAATGCATCTATGTGGTAAGTGTGCACTATATAAAACAAATCTTGCAGAAGGCAGTGCATAATTAGAAAAAAAAAGTGCAACTGTGTTTTTGGATTAAAACAGAAAGTTTCTGGTGTATTTTCATATGTTTTTTATAGTAGCATTTACTGTTTCTTGGTCTCATTTGATAGAATAGAAGATGTATTACAGAAATGACTTTGATGGATTTTAGTGCTGAAAATAGCTTGAAATTGAGTTCAGAGTAGTAGAAATGTTCTGTTTTTGCTAATATTAGAGGGTAAACAACCACATCACGTGTCCAATACACATCAGCTGGTGGGTTTTATGTGTGCTGCTGAATGCACTGATATTATTTATACAATTTTTACAATATTGAATAACAGTAAATTTTCTATTTTTTGGTGTGCATAAAAATAATTTTTTAATAAAAAATCAAAATGAAATTCATCTGTAAAGCCTACAAATGTAATTAATAAGTAGCAGAAATGTTAGTTTAGTGCCAGGTTGCCTACATTGATTATCCTGGATCCTATTTTGAAATTGGAATGGTTTGAATTTTGTGTGAAATTGGCCATATTACCACTTTCAATCACTTTATTGGGAAGTTGAAATAGTTGAATTGGGCAATTTTATGTGCTTATAGATAATATATGAACACACACTAGTGAAATAAACTAAGAATTTGGTCTTATGGAACTATGTAATTGGGAAAAAACAGACTCAGAATGGGCAAAATTGCCAATACAAAAAATATTTCTGACGCAGCAAAATTTACAAGAGTATAACTTCATCATTTCTTTATAAAATTATTTTATTTTATTACATTCAGAAAAAGATTATGATTTCCTAAGAAAAAATAATGTTTTTAGACCCTGTGGGGAATTTTCAGACTGGGGATTTGAACCCTCAAAGGGCCAATAAAAGAATACAGAGAAATTTGTTTAAACACAAAAGCAGATAATAATAATAATAATAATAATAATAATAATAATAATAATAATAATAATAATTAAATAATAATAATAATGTTGAGTGTGTCTGCAGTGTTCTAGTTCATATATTAATGTTTTAATACAAAATAAAAATTATGATAGTGTTTTAACAAACAATGTGAACTTTATTAGTGCTCTTAAGTAGAAAAAGTTTTGCCTAAATAAATCTTAACATGGGAATATGTTCATAAGGAAAACCATGTGTTCAGTGTCCAAAATATTTTAAAAAATCATGAAATAGAGATGTGAGTATATAAGGAAGATTAACTATACCACTGTTGTATGACTAAAATATTTTAAATGAAATACTTTCATTTAAAAAAATATGGAAAAACATAAAGAACACAAATCATATGAATGTTCTGAGTGTCTGAAATGTTTTAGTAAAAATTATCTTGTGACACATATGAGAGTACATACAGGAGATAAACCATATCAATTTTTCTGAGTGTCTGAGAATGTTTTATTCAAAAAGGCAATCTTGTGACCAAATTAGAGTACATACAGGAGATAAACCATACAATGTTCTGAGTGTCTGAAATATTTTAGTGAAAAAGCCCCTTTTGAAACATATGAGAGTTCATACAAGTAGATAAACCATTTCAATGTTCTATGTCTGAAATGTTTTAGTGAAAAAAGCAATCTTGTTAAACATATTAGATTCCTACAGAGATAAACCATATCAAATGTTCTGAGTGTCTGAAAATTTTAGTGGAAAAAGCACTCTTTTGAAACCTATGAGAGTTCATACAGGAGATAGAACCATATCAATTGTGGTAGAGTGCATAAAATGTTTTAATCAAAAAGCAATCTTGTGACCCATAGGAGAGTACATGCAGGAATTAAACCATATCAATGTTCTGAGTGTCTGAAATGTTTTAGTGAAAAGGCAATCTTGTGAAACTTATGAAGAAGTTCATACAGAGATCAACCATATCAATGTTCTTGATGTCCTGAAATAATTTAGTGAAAAAAAGCACTCTTTTGAAACAAAGAGAGTTCAATACAGGAATAAACCATATCAATGTTCTGAGTGTCTGAAATGTTTTAGGATAAAGCAGTTTTGTGGAAAAACATATGAAGAGTACATACAGGATATAAATCATATAAATGTTCTGGGGGGTGTCAGAAATGTTTTAATAAAGAAAAGCAGTCTTGTGACACCTAAGATAGTAAAAAAAAAAAACAGACAGGAGATAAATCATATTATGTTCTGAGTGTCTGAATGTTTTAATAAAGAAAGCAGTCTTGTGACACCTCTGAGAGTACATACAGGAATAAATCATAATCAATGTTCTTGAGTGTCTGAAATGTTTTTAATCAAAAAAACCATCTTGTGAAACATACCCAAGTTCATTCAAGAGATAAAGCATGTTATGTGTTTAAATGTTTCAGGAATATTTTAGTTACAAACTCATATCAAATAACAGTGGACCCTCAACCAGTGATTATTTAATCTATTCCTGAGAGCTCATCGTTAATTGAAATAATCGTTTAGTCAATTTAATTTTCCCAATAATAAATAATGGAAATCAAATTAATCCATGCAAGACAACCCCAAAGTATTGAGAAAAAAAATTTACGATATGAAATATTAATTTAATACACAGAAACTGAAGAAGAACATGCACAGTTACATGACACTTACCTTTATTGAAGATCTTGGATGATTGGTGGGATGGGAGGAGGGAAGTGTTGATCTTTCTTAGGTTTAGAAGGGGAATCCCCTTCCATTAAGCACTTTAGGTATCAAGTCTTTTTCCTGGGGTTTACTTCCCTTGTTCATTTATTTTACTGCCACTAGACCTGCTTCAGAGTCCACTGACTTCTGTCGCACAACATAACTGTCCTTAGACCTGTACCACTCATTCCTTATGAACTTCCTAAAGTGGTTCAAACATAGTAACCAAGTCATAGAGAAAGACCCTAGTGACCCATGCCTTACTGTTTGCCCTCCACAGGCACACACAAATTAGCCTTGACAACATGTTTTTCCTGAACACTCTGGGAGTTTCATAGTGATAAACAAATAAAGGTTTCACTTTGCAATCACCACTATCATTGGCACACTCAACCAGAGCTAAGCCTGTCTTTCATAGCTTATGTCCTGGAGTGCCTTTTCCTCCTGAGTAATGTACGTCCTGCTTGGCATTTTCTTCCAAACAGGCCTGTTTTGCCACAATTAAACACTTGTTTCAGGTTTCAGTCCTTCATTGTCTATGTACCCCTTTGAATTCCTGCATGTATTTATCAGCCACTTTTTGGTCCAAAACTGGCAGCCTCACCAGCCTTATCCACGCTATGAATTGCCACTAACGCTTCTTAATCTCTCAAACCAACCTTTGCTTGCCTTAAATTCACTCACATCACTAGTTGCTGGCATTTTTTTAATTAAATCATCATGCAACTTCCTAGCCTTTTCACATGATCGCTTGAGAGATGCTATCTCCCTGCTATCATTTCTCGTTTATCCACACCATAAATTCCTCTCAGATCTTTATCAGCTTGCGTACCTCAGTTTCGAAAACATAGTTGCACCTTTGGCAAGAACAGCTTCCTTGATTGCCGTTTTCTTGCCCACTCACATCACTAGTTGCTGGCATTTTTTTAATTAAATCATCATGCAACTTCCTAGCCTTTTCACATGATCGCTTGAGAGATGCTATCTCCTGCTATCTGTTTCTCGTTTATCCACACCAATAAGAGTCTCTCAGCATCTTTTATCACTTGCGTTCTCAGTTTCGAAAACATAGTTGCACCTTTGGCAAGAACAGCTTCCTTGATTGCCGTTTTCTTGCCCACAATAGTAGCGATGGTTGAATTGGGGTTTACTATACAGTTGAACCAGCTCAG
The DNA here is from genome assembly GCF_026875155.1 of Cherax quadricarinatus. NCBI lineage: Eukaryota > Metazoa > Arthropoda > Malacostraca > Decapoda > Parastacidae > Cherax > Cherax quadricarinatus. The sequence continues at coordinate 33,908,750 of NC_069457.1, read as the reverse complement.
AGAACACGACTTGCACTTTCATACATAGCAATGATCTCTTTCTTCATCTCCATAGTAATCTCACCCTTTTTGCTATAGGGTTGGCTCTAGAAGCTTTCTTGGGGCCCATGGTGACTTATTTTGCAGGTGCAATCACTACAAAGGCTGTGATAATATGAAATGTTCCAGTTGTATGTTTGGAAGCGACTGTGGTGGCTGGCTGGCTTGTAAACACTGGCACCCATGGGACAACTGAGGCCGCTCACCACGACGTGACTGTCTCAAACGGAACGAATAGCGTTGGTCAGGTTTTTAAGTGCTAGTCGAGGCAAAAACTTTGCGTTAAAATGTATCGCTAGTCAGATTTACCTCTTCAAGGGGGGCTCCTTGGCGTGGTGAAGAGGCTCTTGGTCTGAGGAATTAGACCTGTCGGTCTTCTTCCTCAGACCGAACCTAATTACCCCCAAATCTCCCCTCCCCTATCCCATCCTCCCCTTTTTTTTCTTCCTTTCCTCCTCCTCCTCCCCACCCCTCCCTTTTGCCCTTCCTTCTTTTTGGCCCTTTGGGATTTCTCCCACAGGCGCTCTAGTTCTAGGTAGGGAAAGGATACCTGGGTCCATCCCATTTCCGTTGAGGTTCTGGCGGTGGTGTAGTTTGCCGTGGAATCTGGATCGCCTGGGAGGTCCCGATCCCTCTTTCCCTCTCCGGTATCCTCCCGGAGTACTTTGGGTGTCTTTTGGCGGCAGGTGTATCTCTGTAAGGCCATCTTTCGGATTCCGGGGGTGGTGGCCGAAGGAGGTATGCTTTGTGGCGGATATCCGGCCGCCCGCTCTTTGTCCACCCGAGGTAGCTCGTCAGATGTGAGGTTGCTATCCCGGATTTGTTAGTTTACTAGCAATGATGGGTATGGTTTGGCATGGTTCCATGCTGCATCTGCGCTACTTTGCTGTGCTGATGTCCTCTAGGGCGTGAGGGAGATTCTGCCTCTTTCCATTCCTCCTAGAAACTACCCTCCCTGGTCCCCCCCCCCTTTTTTTATAATTCTTTTTTTTTATTTTTAATTTTTCTTTTCTTCTTTCTTTTTTTTTCTTAAAAACAAAAAGAAAGAAAGTAACCTAACCATGGCAGCCCCTAGTCCATGAACCTACTACCCCCGGTCCCTTCTTGATACCGCCCCCTTCTGACCCCCGCCTTCGTCTTTGGACCACTCTTCAGACACTCCTCATGCCTCTGTACCTCTGCCAGTGCTGTTTCCCACCCGCTTCATGGTACTGAGGGCCTCTCGACTGACTCCATCAATTATCTGACCTTCGCATCCACCCTCTGACTATGCTCCGGCCTCTCCCTCTAACGTGCGGCATTTTCGAATCGCCGACGCCGATTCCAAACTTCCACGATGGACCAACTCTGGTCCCACGCCTAAACGCCAGACGACATTACCTGCAGAATGATACTTCTCCACCTTCCTAGTTCTTCTCATAAATGATCGACACGTCCTTCACTATCTTTCCCCACGCTCAGATTTCAGACTGAAACAATGGACTAATTCTTCACTTTACTTTAACGTCCGACTTCCTCTACTGCCTATCTTTTCTGACCACAGTATGGCAAGGCACTCCCTACGCCATGTTGGTAAAGATATTGCTGTTCATGCTCCTTAAGAGCAGTACATGCTATCACCGTATCAGAATGCTACTCCAGGCCTCATGAGCTCTTCACTCCGTCTTTCCCATATCGATACTGTTCCTGTCACTCTTGAAAAAAACACATTCCCTCAATTCTTGTAGTGGTAACCGTCATTCCTGCCCCATACCATAGTTCAACAAAATTTCCTGACATGTGGCAACTGACATTCTTGAAGCAGCCTGGAACTTCCAAGATCTCCCCAATCCTCAGTAGACACTTACGTTCTTTCCTGCCTCACTGGCGTGACGAATACCCTAGCAATGTGGCTTCGTTTAGAACTTTGACAGCCCCGAGAACTCCCATCATCAGTTATATAGCAGGACATTGGTACAAGTTTGAAAGGTGATTCCTTACACCACAACGTGTATAAGAAATGTGCAGGGATTTGGCCATCCATGAAATATGCAGATCTATCGCCAATGACCCAGTCTGTGGTGCCCGATGACCATTCTAATACGTCTTGCAATCGTTTCTCTCTCCCTCTTCCTTAACTGTCATGAGGCTCACCCTTTTGTACTCCTCGCCATTGTCAAGTCTATATTAAACGAGCGGAAATCCGTTTTACCTCAAAAGAGACAGAAGGTCTCCATATGCCATGGCAGTTTCTCATCTCCGCCTCCAAGGGAGACTCCCACGTGTTCTTATTTCCATGTTTTCGAAAACGTCCCCCCACTTCGTCCTGGTAACCTATTTTCTCTACACCCACCTCTGTGTTACCTTTCCCTAGTCACTCCTGAATCAAATCCTTTTGCTGTCCTCGGTTCAGACGTCCCTACTTCAACGCCTCAGTCTGATCTTGCTTCTTCGTGTCCGCTCTCACAAGCCTCAGGAGCAAACGAGATCCTCTATGACACCCCTCCCAATGTCCTCTAACCTTCCTCAAAGTCAAAAAAAGTCCGTTAACACCTCCACCACATCTCCACCTCCTCATTTTAAACCCTCCCTGGTCTCTGTCCCAGTTTCTCTCTCCCCCCCCACTCACTGGCTCTGTGACAAGTGTAGAGGTTCAACCCTCCTCCTCTGTACTGTACCTTCCTCCCCCTGTTCCCTCCCAATTTCTTCCTCTTCTAATTCTGACCACGTCCCAGGTTTCTGCCTCTTCTGACCCCGTTCCATCTTCTCCAGTTTCCCTCCACCCTTTCGCCCCCCCCCCTACCTTGGTACATTCCGAATACAGTTCCAATCTTTACTCATCCTCCCCCCTACCATTTCCATATTGTCTTCTCCCATACGACGTCTCTAATTTCGAAACACTTAGCAATCTCTGAATATATGGCAGAGACCAAACATCAATTGACACTGATCCACCATGCCGCTCTTTCTCTCCCCCATCTGCTCCATCTGCGCACTTCCTTTCTTCACAGCGCACCTCGTTCCCTTCGCTGCTTGAACGTTTTTCCATGCCTCCGCATGTGGACTTTTCTAACCCCTCTATTCCGTAGGAACCCTTTTTTGTTTTTACCTGTGGATTTCAAGTATCTTTATCATTGCCAGATCATGCTATTTACAGTGGAATATACGCAGAGCCTCAGTGGTAATCCGGGGTGAGCTTCAGATGTTACGTCTCCCAGTTTGCTCCTGTGGTGTTGCTTACAGGAACCAAAATTACGCACTGCTTGTTATGCTCTCCCATCTCAGGCCTATAATTTATTGTATTCTTCCAGATCCTTTCCCTGATGGGGACCTTTAATGAAATGCCCTTCTAATCTACGCACTGATATTCCCCGTATCATCAGCTTATGTGTTCATACTTCCCTGCATCAGACAGCACCCCCGTAATCCACTTGCATAGGTGGTATAACGCTCTGTTCTTTATATCTCTCTCCTTCTCGGGCATTATCTACTTCCGATATTGCCTTTCTGTTTCGTCATTACCCCGCCACCATTCTGTACTTGGTGATTTTTAATGCTCCTCCATTCCTCGCAGGGGTCTCACTGTGATTCCCGTTGGAATTCAGTTAAGAGGCTTTTCTTGCCACCCACCCCCTCCATGTTTTAAATACAGGTACCTCACACCCATTTTGATCCTCGACTCATACTCCTCTTGCCTCGATCTCTTCGAGTCTGCTCTTCCTCCGCCGCATTAGGACTTCACATTGGACTGTTCTCGCCGGACTTACATGACAGCGCTCATTTTCCAGTCATTTTTACTTCCCCTTCATATTCCACCACCTCTTCGCATCCTCCCTGGCAATTTGATTGGCAAATTGGAACCTTTACTCACACCTAACTGATATTAGAGAGGCTCCCTTCTTCGTCCTCCATCGATGAGCTTTCCACCTCATTCTTGTCCTCCGTTTTAAAACCGCAAGCTTCTCATTCTAAATCCCACACTTCGGGCAGGCATTCTCAGCTCAGAAAATGCGTGCCTTGGTGGTCTCTGCTTGGCTTCGTGCATACGTTTGAAACGCGCTTGCATGTGGCAGGTACCCAGTACAATCGAAACCACATCTTCCTCAGACCAAATCCTAATTCTACCCCCCAATCTCCCTCCCCTATCCCATCCTCCTCCCATCCTTCCCCTTTTTTCCTTTCCTCCTCCTCCTCCCCACCCCTCCCCTTTTGCCCTTCCTCTTTTTGGCCTTTGGGATTGCTCCACAGGCGCGCATAGTTCCTAGGTAGGGGAAGGATACCGTGGACATCCATTCCGTTGAGGTTCTTGGCGGTGGCGTAGTTTGCCGTGGAATTCTGGACGCCCTGGGGATGTCGCCGATCCCTCTTTCGGTATCCCTGAGTAGCTTTGGGTGTCTTTCGGGCGAACGGGTGGATCTCTGAAAGCCACCGGGATAGGGTGGGGGGTCGATTCCGGGGGTGTTGCTGTAAGGAGAGATGCTTTTTGTGGTGGATATCCGTGCCCGCCCTCTCTTTGTCCACCGAGGTAGCTCGGGCAATGGAGTTGCTAAGCCTGGATTGTTATTTTACTAGCATGATGGGTAGGGTATGGCAACGGGTTCCATGCTGCATCTGCCGCTACATTGGTGGCTGAGTCCTCTTGGGCACGGAGGGGAGATTTTCTCTGCCCTTTCATTCCTCCTAGGAACTATCCCTCCCCGGTCCCAACCTTTTTTTTTATTTCTTTTTTTATTTTTATTTTCTTCTTTCTTTTTTTTTTTCTTAAAAACAAAAAGAAAGAGTAACCTACATGGCTGGCAGCCCTAGTTCCCATGAACCTACTACCACCCTCCCCTTCTTGATACCGCACCCCGTTTCTGAGACCCCTGCCTCGACTTTGACCCACTCTTCAGACACTCTTCTCATGCCTCTGTACCTATTGCCGGTGCTGTTTCCTCACCCACTTCAGGTACGAGGCCTCGACTGACTTCCTTTGATTTATCGTACCTTCGCTCTCCTCTGACTATGCTTCCGCCTCCATTCCCTCTACGTTGCCAATAGTGGATCAAAGAAACTATTTTCTCCGCAGACGCAAAGTGCCTTGAATCAGCACTGAATCGCTGTTTCGAATACAATTAAACAAAACAACGGAGCATCATCCCATCCTCCGAAGTCTTAGCAAGAATCCTCCCTGAAAACAGTAAACTCCTGCCATCACCAGATTTTAAGTATCTCCTGTTATCCTACACAAACACATTACAGAGAGTGAACTCTGAAAAAAACCTGCCTCTTTCCAGTCTATATTTGTCCAACCTATTTTTATGTTTCCCAAGTAATAACTTTTATATCCTTTTACTCATGTACGAATTAATTGCTCTTCCATATTGTATTATTTTTGTTACTACTACTACTACTACCACTAGAGAACATCGAAATGGTACCTCACTAGTATTGCACCTCACTCAGAGCCTTTATATACCCTCTGTGTCCACGTATTGTTTGTAATGGCTTGATAAAGCTCCTGGAGAGCGAAACGTTGCCACAATAAATGTCACATTAGTTGCACTTGTGTCCTTTTACTTTACATAATTTATCTTCTTCTGGCCCACTATAAAAATTAATTACCGGAATATTATTAGTGTCTTCCTGTGTAAAAACCGAGAGAAAATAATTATTTAAAATTGAGCACATTTCATTCTCTTTGTCAGTAAGATTCCCATAGTTAATTTTAAGGTGACCTATCTTATCTCAGACTTTTGTTCTATATCCTGGAAAAAACTTTTTGGGGTTAGTTTTATGAATCCCTAGCAACTTTTATTTTCATATTCCCTTTTAGCTTTTCTTATCCCTGTTTTGATGTCCCTCTTAATGTCAATATCTGAATTCGTAAGAATGACCCTCGCCTCTTTTGATACGCCTATAAATTCCTTTCTTATTGCCCTAGTAGATATTTTTCAGCCTATTATTCTCCATTTTGGGTCATTTCTATTTGATCTAATTTCCTTTATAAGGGAAAAACGTTCTTTGAGCAAGCATGGTATTGTGTTCAGAAAACTGGTCATATTGATAGCTCTCTATCGTTACCGCCATCGAAACATATGGATAAGTGTTCTCTAAGGCCCATCGTAATCTGCTAAGAGCGAAAATCTGGTACTGTTACTGAGTTATCCCTACTATCCTACTTCCATTCAATTCAAACGTAGTTGATTTGTGGTCGCCTAGCACCCAGTTCCTCTGGAAACTTCTAAATTATTAACAAGGGATACCTTGATTGCCAGAAGTAATCAAGCAGGTATATTACCCTGTAGGTTCCTGTCACAACTGCTTCAAAAAACAATCCTGAACTACTTCTAAGAAGTCGTATGATTCTAAATTCCCAGTCAAAGAAATTCCAATCATATGACTAAAGTTTAAAGTCTCCTAGAATTACTTATTATCGTTGCCTTGTGGCCCTAACAATTTCCTCCCATAGTAGTCTCCCCTGTTCCCTATCTAAATTTGGGGATGGGTATATCACACCTAAAATTAACTTTTCATGCCCCTACTGAAAATTCTATCCAACAGACTCTGTTATGTGGTTTACTTCAGACTTAATACCCGTTTTTTATTATTCAACAATCAAGCAATCTCGGACATACAGCTGCTCACCCCACCCCCCTTCCCGATACTACTTCTATCAACTTGGAACAATTTAAAACCCTGAAAGTGACATTCGGCAGGCATGTCCCCCGACTTTTATTAATTAAACCACAATCTCAGTAATGGCAAATACATCCCTATGTTACCTTTGCCCAAGCAACTAGTCCACAACCTTCTCGTCCATCTTATGCTAGCACTGCGACTATTTGTGTAATAAATACTTAAAGACCCTCCTCTCTCTTTACCCTTCCTGCTCCTTTCTGTTATTCCACTAAACCTATTACTGTCCTTGTCAATTAGTGCCACTGGCTTTCCAATATCCACCTTATTTTGCCTATTACTAGTTCTCCTACTACTCATATTACTACCCTGAGACTTCACAGTTTTCCCGCAAAAACCCATACCACTAACTATTCCTAGTTTGAAGACCTAACAGCTCCCTCCACTGCGTTGGCCAGTGCTCCCACCCCAAACCTAGATGAGTGAACCCCATCCCTGGCATACATGTCATTTCTGCCATAGAAGAGGTCCCAGTTGTCAATGAATGTTACCGCATTTTCCTTACAGTATTTGTCCAGCCAGCAATTGACACCAATTGCTCTGGACAACCATTCATTTCCAACTCCTCTCCTTGGCAAAATGCCACATATGACAGGTTTCCCACCCTTCCTCCTAATTATCTCTATTGCTGACCTATACTCTGCCCCAGGGCCAGACTCATGGAACTCTGTGTTCATCAAGAACTGCAAGAAGCCCCTATCACGAGCCTTTTCCATCCTATGGAGAGGGAGCATGGACACGGGGGTCGTCCCACAGTTACGAAAAACAACAGACATAGCCCCACTCCACAAAGGGGGCAGTAAAGCAACAGCAAAGAACTACAGACCAATAGCACTAACATCCCATATCATAAAAATCTTTGAAAGGGTCCTAAGAAGCAAGATCACCACGCATCTAGAAACCCATCAGTTACACAACCCAGGGCAACATGGGTTTAGAACAGGTCGCTCCTGTCTGTCTCAACTATTTAACCACTACGACAAGGTCCTAAATGCACTAGAAGACAAAAAGAATGCAGATGTAATATATACAGACTTTGCAAAAGCCTTCGACAAGTGTGACCATGGCGTAATAGCGCACAAAATGCGTGCTAAAGGAATAACAGGAAAAGTCGGTCGTTGGATCTATAATTTCCTCACAAACAGAACACAGAGAGTAGTCGTCAACAGAGTAAAGTCCGAGGCAGCTACGGTGAAAAGCTCTGTTCCACAAGGCACAGTACTCGCTCCCATCTTGTTCCTCATCCTTATATCCGACATAGACAAGGATGTCAGCCACAGCACCGTGTCTTCCTTTGCAGATGACACCCGAATCTGCATGACAGTGTCTTCCATTGCAGACACTGCAAAGCTCCAGGCAGACATCAACCAAATCTTTCAGTGGGCTGCAGAAAAAAAGTATGAAGTTCAACGATGAGAAATTTCAATTACTCAGATATGGTAAACATGAGGAAATTAAATCTTCATCAGAGTACAAAACAAATTCTGGCCACAAAATAGAGCGAAAAAACCAACGTCAAAGACCTGGGAGTGATCATGTCGGAGGATCTCACCTTCAAGGACCATAACATTGTATCAATCGCATCTGCTAGAAAAATGACAGGATGGATAATGAGAAACCTTCAAAAACTAGAGCCAAGCCC
>NC_069457.1:33882124-33899912 GCF_026875155.1 Cherax quadricarinatus | reverse complement strand
GGGTCTTTTTGGCTAACGCGACGGGCAGGAGTTTTGAGACTCTATGACCGCGGGTTCAATCCTGGCCGGAGGTATGGTTTATTTGAAATCGTGTCATTACGATTTCTTGAGTCATGTTGATGGCAGTGAAGGGACTTGAGCTAGAGTTCGTCACGGCCAGCTAGCTGGAGATTTCGTCTGTAAAAACTTGCATTTGTGGTCACAGAGGTGCCTGTGCTAACTTTCCTATGGTGTAGAAATATACCTAGTTGGATGAATCTTATTGTGGCTAGCTGGTCTAGTGGCTAACGCAACGGGCTGGAGTTTTGAGACTCTATGACTGCGGGTTCAATCCCGGCCGGGGGTATGGTTTATTTGCAATCGTGTCATTACGATTTCTTGAGTCATGTTGACGGCAGTGAAGGGACTTGAGCTAGAGTTCGTCACGGCCACGCTAGCTGGAGATTCGTCTGTAAAAACTTGCATTTGTGGTCACAGAGGTGCCTGTGCTAACTTTCCTATGGTGTAGAAATATACCTAGTTGGATGAATCTTATTGTGGCTAGCTGGTCTAGTGGCTAACGCGATGGGCTGGAGTTTTGAGACTCTATGACCGCGGGTTCAATCCCTGCCGGGGGTATGGTTTTCTTATCCCCTTTTTAATATCCCTCTTAATGTCAATATACTGATTCATAAGATGACCCTCGCCTCTTTTGATACGCCTATAAATTCCTTTCTTATGCCCTAGTAGATATTTCAGCCTATTATTCATCCATTTTGGGTCATTTCTATTTGATCTAATTTCCTTATAAGGGATAAACGTTCTTTGAGCAGCATGTATTGTGTTCAGAAAACTGTCATATTGGTAGCTCTCTTCGTTACCCCAGTCAACAGATGATAAGTGTTCTCTAAGCCCATCGTAATCTGCTAAGCGAAAATCTGGGACTGTTACTGAGTTATTCCTACTATCATACTTCCATTCAATTTTAAATGTAATTGATTTGTGGTCGCTAGCACCCAGTTCCTCTAAAACTTCTAAATTATTAACAAGGGATTCATTGTTTGCCAGAACTAAGTCAAGCAGGTTATTACCCCTTGTAGGTTCTGTCACAAACTGCTTCAAGAAACAAACCTGAACTACTTCTAAGAAATCGTATGATTCTAAATTCCCAGTCAAGAAATTCCAATCAATATGACTAAAGTTAAAGTCTCCTAGAATTACTACATTATCGTGCCTTGTGGCCCTAACAATTTCCTCCCATAGTAGTCTCCCTGGTCCCTATCTAAATTTGGGGGACGGTATATCACACCTAAAATTAATTTTTCATGCCCTCTGAAAAATTCTATCCAAACAGACTCTGTATGTGTTACTTCAGACTTAATACCCGTTTTTATGCAACAGTTTAAGCGATCTCGGACATACAATGCCACCCCACCCCCCTTCCCGATACTTCTATCTACTTGGAACAATTTAAAACCCTGAATGTGACATTCTGCAGGCATGTCCCGACTTTTTTAATTAAACCACGTCTCAGTAATGGCAATACATCTATGTTACCTGCACTAGCAACTAGTCTCAACTCGTCCATCTTATTCCTAGCACTGCGACTATTTGTGTAATAAATATTTAATGACCCTCCTCTCTTTACCCTTCCTGCTCCTTTCTGTTATTCCACTAAACTATTACTGTCCTTGTCAATTAGTGCCACTGGCTTTCCAATATCCACCTCATTTTGCCTATTACTAGTTCTCCTAGTACTCATGTTACTACCCTGCAACTTCACAGTTTTCCCGCCAAAACCCATATCCACTAACTATTCCTAGTTAAAGACCTAACAGCTCCCTCCACTGCGTTGGCCAGTGCTCCCACCCCACACCTAGATAAGTGAACCCCATCCTGGCATACATGTCATTTCTGCCATAGAGAGGTCCCAGTTGTCAATGAATGTTTACCGCATTTTCCTTACAGTATTTGTCCTGCCAGCAATTGACACCAATTGCTCTGGACAACCATTCATTTCAACTCCTCTCCTTGGCAAATGACACATATGACAGTTTGCCCACCTTCCTCCTATTTATTCTCTATTGCTGACCTATACATGCTAATCAGGTCCTCACTCTACGTTGCCTAAAAAGTGGCCTACAGCACTGATACAGATACTAGGATTGCTCCCATTACCTCTATGATGTCTCCAGTCGGCTAACAATATCCTTCTCCCAGCCCCAGGAAAACACACTCTCTGTCTCCTACTCCTATCGTTCAAGCAGAATGCCCTATCCATGTAACTAATCTGGCTATCCCCAACAACAATAATGTTTCTTTCCTTCCTTGGCGACGGTTCCGTCGTGATGCTCTGAGTAGTCGACTCAAATTCGCCAGGTTAGCATTACACCACTGAGGTAGAATTCGTCAAGAAGTTCTCGATGTCTATCGTTGGGGTTTCTAGGGATGTCTTACTACGTCTGCCTTGCTTCTTTGGTGCTCGTTGTGCATTCCCTGTAGAACACTCACATTCGTCAGTTAGCACCGAGAATGGGTTGGAAGTTTCACGGTAGTCTTCTGGTTTCTAGTTGTTTCTGCCTCTCAACCGTTTTCTTGATCTTCAGCTTGGTTCCATGGTTGCCCGGCCCTGACCAAGCTCCACACTCTTAACCTGGGACTCACAACAGAAGGATTACTACAAAATTCGTGTTCTCCTCCGTTATCGCTGTATCTCCATCTTAGCAACTCTGGAGATCCTTCTATCAGCTGCTGGTAAAGTTGCTCAAGAGAGGGGCATCCTGGTACAGATTCAAGAGAGAAACAAAAGGTCTTCACAGAAGCTAAAGTACTACGTCACCCCTATGTCCTTTCTACATCTAAAAATGAAGGATAGGAGTAGGAGGCAGAGAGCTCAGAGAGTTTGTTTTCCTGGGGCTGGATGAAGGTTTTGTTAGCCATCCTGGATATCAGGCAGAGCGTAAGGGAGCATCCTATTATCTGTCTCAGTGCTGGAGGCAACGATGTTGGCAGACGTTGGAGAGGGATCCTGATTTACATGGAGTTTACCTGGAGGAGGTTTCAGGGGCGTAACGCCCCCGCGGCCCAGTCTGAGACCAGGCACCCTGAGTGGATCAGAGCTGATCATACACAGGTTGTTGCCTGCTGGCCTGCACGCAAACCAAATCATACGGAGCCACTGCCCGGCTGATCCGGAACTGAATTTAGGTGCGTGGTCCAGTGCCAGCTTGAAGTCTGACCAGGGGGGTCTGTTGGTAATCCCCCTTATGCGTGCTGGGAGGCAGTTGAACAGTCTCAGGCCCCTGACACTCATTGTATGGGTCTTTAACGCTGCTAGTGACACCCCTGCTTTTTTTTGGGGGATGGTGCATCGTTGCTGCATGTCTTTTGCTTTCGTAAGAGTGATTTTAGTGTGCATGTTCGGTACTAGTCCCTCTAGGATTTTCCTGGTGTATATAATCATGTATCTCTCCCTCCTGCGGTTCCTGGGTATTCAGGTTTGGAATCTCAAGCGCTCCCAATATATTGAGGGGTTTTATATCCGTATGCGCGCCGTGAAAGTTCTCTGTACATTTTTAGGTCGGCAATTTCACCTGCCTTGAAAGGTGCTGTTGTGTGCAGCATATATTCAGCCTAGATTGACAGTGACCTGAAGAGTGTCATCATGGGCTTGGCCTCCATCAGTTTGAAGGTTAACATTATCCATCCTGTCATTTTTTCTACGCAGAATGCGTTTGATACAATGTTATGGTCCTTGAAGTGGAGATCCTCCGAAATGATCAATCCCATGTCTTTGACGGTTGTGTTTCGCTGTATTTTGTGGGCCAGAAATTTGTTGTACTCTGATGAAGATTTAATTTCACTCATGTTTACCATATTCTGAGTAATTGAAATTTCTCATCGTTGAACTCCATATTGTTTTCTGCTGCCCACTGAAAGATTTTGGTTTGATGTCTGTGGAGCTTGCAGTGTCGCAATGTGAAGAAACTGTCATGCAGATTCGGGTGTCATTCTGCAAAGGAAGACACGGTGTGTGGCTGATCATCTTGTCCTATGTCGAGTTATAAGGATAGGATCTAGTGGGAGCGAGTAGTGCCTTGTGGGAACAGAGCTTTTCACCGTTGCGGCCTAGCGGAACTTACTCTGTTGTACGACATACTGCTGTGTTCTGTTTGTGAGGAAGGAAATTATAGATCCAAAGACCGGACTTTTCTGTTATTCCTTTAGCAGCATTTTGTGCGCTATTCGCATGGTCACACTTGGCGAAGCTTTTGCAAAAGTCTGTATATATTACATCTGCATTCTTTTTGTTTCATAGTGCATCTTAGGCCCTTGTCGTAGTGGTTAAATTGTTGAGACAGACAGTGGAGCGACCTGTTCTAAACATGTTGCCTGGTTGTGTAAAACTGATGGGTTTCTAGATGCGTGGTGATCTTGCTTCTTAGGACCCTTTCAAAGAGTTTTTGATATGGGATGTTAGTGCTATTGGTCTGTAGCTTCTTTGCTGTAGCTTTTACTGCCCCCTTTGTGGAGTGGGGCTATTGTATGTTGTTTTCGTTAACTGTGGGACGACCCCCCGTGTCCATGCTCCCTCTCCATAGGATGGAAAAGGCTGTGTAGTGCTTCTTGCAGTTCTTGATGAACACAGAGTTCATGAGTCTGGCCCTGGGGCAGAGTATAGGTCAGCAATAGAGATAATTAGGTGGAAGGGTGGTGAAAACCTGTCATATGTCGGCATTTTGCCAAGGAGAGGGAGTTGGAAATGAATGGTTGTCCTGAGCAATTGGTGTCAATGCTGGCTGGACAAATACTGTAAGGAAAATGCCGGGGTACATTCATAGTCAACTGGGTCCTCTTCTATGGCAGAAATGGACATGTATGCCAGGGATGGGGTTCACTCATTCTAGGTTTGGGGTGGGAGCACTGTGCCAACGCAGTGGAGGGAGCTGTTAGGCTTCATATTTAGGATTAGTTAGTGGTATGGGTTTTTGCGGGAAAACTGTGAGTCTCTGGGGTTAGTAATATGGATAGTAGGAGAAACTAGTAATAGGCAAATAAGGTGGTTATTGGAAAGCCAGTGGCACTTAATGACTAAGGACAAGTAATAGGTTTAGTGAATACAGAAAGGAGCAAGGAAGGGTAACGAGAGAGGAGGGTCTTTAAGTATTGTATTACACAATAGTCGCAGTGCTAGGATTAAGATGAAGAAGGTTGAGACTAGGTGACTAGTGCAGGTAACATAGATGTATTTGCCATTATGAGTGTGGTTAAATTAAAAAGTCGGGGTCATGCCGGCAGAATGTCACAATTCAGGGTTTTAATTGTTCAAGTTGATAGAAGTATCGGGTGAAGGGGGTGGGGTGGCACTGTATGTCGAGATTGCTTTTGAAACTGTTGCATAAATAAAAGGGTATTAAAGTTGTGTAACACATCAGAGTCTGTTTGGATAGAATTTCAGAGGGCAGGACAAAAGGTTAATTTTAGTGTGATATACCATCCCCCAAATTTACGATAGGGACCAGGGGAGACTACTATGGGAGGAAATTGTTAGGGCCACAAGGCACGATTAATGTAGTAATTCTAGGAGACTTTTAACTTTAGCTCCTATTGATTGGGATTTCTTGACTGGAAGTTAGAATCATACGACTTCTTAGAAGTAGTTCGGGATTGTTTTTTGAAGCGTTTGTGACAGAACCTCCAAGGGGTAATAACTGCTTGACTTACTTTGTGCAAACAATGAATCCCTTGGTTAATAATTTAGAAGTTTCAGAGGAACTGGTCGTGCTAGCGACCACAAATTCAACTACGTTTAGAATTGAATGGAAGTTTGGTTAGTAGGGATAACTCATAACAGTCCCAGATTTTCGCACATTAGCAGATTACGAGGGGCTCATAGAGAACCTTATCATTTGTTGACTGGGGTAACGAAGACGAGCTATCATATGAGACAGTTTTCTGAACCACAATACATGGCTGCTCAAAGAAACGTTTATCCCTTATCAAGAAATTAGATCAATTTGAAATGACCACAAATGGATGATTAATAAGGCTGTATATTACTGGGCATAGTAAGAATTTATAGGCGTATCAAAAGAGGCGAGGGTCATCTTACGAATCAGTATATTGACATTAAGAGGGGACATCAATACAGGGATAAAAAAGCACAAAAGGGACTATGGAATAAATAGTTGCTAGGGATTCTAATAACTAACCAAAAGTTTTTTTTCCAGGTATATAGAACAAAAGGTCATAGATAAGAAGGTCAACATCTTAAAATAACTATGGATCTTACTGACAAAGAGAATGAAAATGTGCTCAAATTTAAATTTATTTTCTTCTCGTTTTTTACACAGGAGACCCCAAACTAATAAATATATTCCGGTAATTAATTTTTATAGGTGGGCCAGAGAAGATAAATTATGTAAAGTAAATGACACAAGTGAACTAATGTGACATTTATTGTGGATACGTTTCGCTCTCCAGGTGATTTATCCAGCCATTACAACACAATACGTGGACACTGTGGGTATATAAAGGCTCTGAGTGAGGTGGCAATACTAGTGGAGGTACCAGTTCGATGTTCTCTTAGTGGTAGTAGTAGTAGTAGTAACAAAATAATAATTATGAAGAGCAATTAATTTCGTACATGAGTAAAAGGATATAAAAGTTATTACTTGGGAAACATAAAAATAGGTTGGACAAATATAGACTGGAAAGAGGCAGGTTTTTTTCAGAGTTCACTCTCTGTAATGTGCTTTGTGTAGTATAACAGGAGAGACTATGTGATGGCAGGGTTTACTGTTTTCAGGAGGATTCTTGCTAAGACTTCGGAGATGGTGAAGCTGCCGTTGTTTTGTTTAATTGTATTCGAAACAGCGATCAGTGCTGATTCAAGGCACTTGCGTCTGCGGAAATTAGTTTCTTTGATCACTAATTGGGCACCGTAGAGGGAGAGGCCGGAAGCATAGTCAGAGGAGAGCGAAGGTCCGATAAATCAAAGGAGTCAGTCGAGGCCTCAGTACCTGAAGTGGGTGAGGAAACAGCACCGGCAATAGGTACAGAGGCATGAGGAGTGTCTGAAGAGTGGTCCAAAGACGAGGCGGGGTCAGAACGGGGTGCGGTATCAAGAAGGGGCCGGGGTAGTGGTTCATGGACTTGGGCGCCATGGTTGGTACTTCTTTCTTTTTGTTTTTTAAGAAAAAAGAAAGAAGAAATAAAAATAAAAAAAGAATAAAAAAAGGGAGGGACCGGGGTGGGTAGTTCCTTGGAGGAATGAAAGGGCCAGAAATCTCCCTCCGTTGCCCAAGAGGACCTCAGGCAAACCAAAAGTAGCGCAGATGCAGCATGGGAACCGTGCCATACCCTACCCATCTGCTAGTAAAAACTAAAAATCCAGGATAGCAACTCACATCTGCGAGCTACCTCGGTGACAAACTAGAGAGGGCCGGCCGGATATCCACCACAAAGCATACCTCCTTCAGCCCACCACCCGGAATCCGAAAAGGTGGTCTTTCAGAGATACTCCCGGTCGCCCGAAGACTCCAAAGCTACTCCGGGATACCGAAGAGGGATTGGGACATCAGGCGATCCAGAATTCACGGCAACTACGCCACCGCAGAACATCAACGGAATGGGAAGTCCCGGTTCCCTTACCCTATTAGGATAGCGCGCCTGTGGGAGACAATCCAAAGGCAAAAAGAGGTAGGGCAAAAGGGAGGGGTGGGGAGGAGGAGGAGGAAAGGAAAAAGGGGAGGATGGGGAGGATGGGATAGGGGAGGGGAGATTGGGGGGTAATTAGGTTTGGTCTGAGGAAGATGTGGTTCTATTGTACCGGTACCTGCCCCATGCAGCGCGTTTCAAACGTACTGCACGAGCACAAGCAGGAGACCACCATGACAAGCATTTCTGAGTTGCATGCCTGAAGTTTGGGATATAGAATGAGAAGCTGCGGTTAAAACGGAGGACAAGAAGAGGTGTAAAAGCTCATCGATGGAGGACGAAGAAGGAGCCTCTCTAAAAACAGTTAGGTGTGAGTAAAGGTTCCAATTTGCCCAATCAAATTGCCAGCGAGGGATGCGAAGAGGTGGTGAATATGAAGGGGAAGTAAAAATGATTGGGAAATGATCGCTGTCATGTAAGTCCGGGAGTACAGACCAAGTGAAGTCTAATGCGGCGGAGGAAGAGCTGACTGAGTGATCGATGCAAGTGAGAGTATGAGTCCGAGGATCTTAAATGGGGTGTGAGTAACCTGTATTTAAAAACATGGAGGGGGTGGGTGGCAGAAGCCTCTAACTGAATTCCTCGGAATCACAGGGAGACCCCCGAGCGGTAATGGATGGCATTAAAATCACCAAGTAACAGATTTGGTGGCGGTTAATGACGAAACAAGAAAGGCTTATCCGAATAGATAATGCCCGAGAAGGAGAGAGATATAAAGTACTGGTCGTATACCAACTATGGCAAGGGATACGGGGTGCTGGGTAATGCCAGTGATGTATGAACCCACATAGATGATGATAAGGATTTCAGTGGTAGAAGGGCCAACTTTCATTAAAGGTCCCATCAGGAAAAGATCTCAAGATACTCAATAATTATAGCTGAGATGGGAGAGATAAACCAGCAGAGTGTAATTTTGGTTCCTGTTATGCAAACACCAACAGGCGGCAAACTGGAGAGTATCATCTGAAGCTCACCCCGATTACCCCTGAGGTGCGTATATTCCACTGTAAATAGGACATGATTGGACAATGATAAAGATACTGAAATAACAGGTAAGGGTTCCTACGACTAGAGGGGTTTGATAAGCCACATGCGGAGGCAGTGGAAAACGTTCAAGCAGCGAAGGATCGGTGCGCTGTGATGAATGGAGTGCGGCAGATGGAGGCAGAGGGGAGGAAAGAGCGGAGGGTGGATCAGTGTCCATTGTTGGTTTGGTCTCTGCAATTTATATTCAGAGATTGCTTCATGTGTTTCGAAATTCAGAGACGTGTATGGGAGACCAATATTGGAAATGGTAGGGGGTGGGGTGTAAAGATTGGACGGTTTTGGGACTGTACAAGGTAGGGGGGTGGGCGAAAGGGTGGAGGGACACTGAGAAGCATGGAAGGGGACAGAAGAGGCAGAACCTGGGTGGTGGTAGAAGGAGGAAGAAACTTGGGAGGGAACAGGGGAGGACGGTCAGTACGGGCGGTGGTGAACCTTCTAAACTTGTAACAGAGCCAGTGGAGGGGAGAACAGGCAGAGGACAGGAGGGTAATATGAGGAGGTGGAAGAGTGGGTTGGAGGTGTAACGGAACTTTTTTTGGACTTTCAGAAGTAGAGGGACGTTTGGGAGAGGTGTCATTACGAGATCTCGTTGCTAATGAGGCTTGTGAGAGAGGACACGAAGAAGCAAGAATCAGACTGAGGGTTGAAAGTAGGGACGTCTGAACCGAGGGACAGCAAAAAGGATTAGATTCAGGAGTGACTATGGAAAGGTATCCACTGAGGTGGGTGTAGAAAATAGGATTACCAGAAGTGGGGGGACGTTTCGAAACATGGAAAGAAAGAACACGTGGGAGTCTCCCTTGGAAAGGCGGAGATGTGAAATGCCATGGCATAAGGGAGACCATTCTGTCTCTTTGAGGGTAACGGATTTCCCGATTCGTTTAAATCGACTTGACAATGGCGAGTGTACAAAGGGTGAGCTCATGCAGTTAAGGCAAGAGGGAGAACGATTGCAAAGACGGTATTAGAATTGGTCATCGGCACACAGACTGGGCATCGGCGTTCAGATCTGCCAATTTTTCGCTGGATGGCAAATCACCGCAATTTCTACACTGTTGTGGTGTAGGGATACACCTTTCAATTGTAAACCAATGTTGCTATATAAACTGATGATGGGAGTATTCTGGGTGTCAAAAGTTAAACGAGCCCTTGCTAGGGTATCGTCTCCGCCCGTGGGCAGGAAGAAACGTAAGTGTCTACCTTGAGGATTGGGAGATCTTGTGAGGTTCCAGCATGTTCAAGAATGTCAGTGCCACATGTCAGGAAATTTTGGGGTTGAATATTGTATGGGGCAGAATGACGATACACAACTACAAGAATTAGGGAATCGATGTTTATTCAAGGAGTGACAGGAACAGTTTCGATATGGGAAGACGAGAGGCGCATGAGCTGCGGTTGCATTCTGTACGGTGATGATGCGTAATGCTCTTAAGAGCATGAAAAGGCAATATCTTTACCAAAAAACATGGGTCAGGAGTGCCTTGCCAATACTGTGGTCGAAAGATAGGCAGTAGAGGAAGTCGGTCGTAAAGTGAAGAATTTAGTCCATTGTCAGTCTGAAACTGAGCGTGGAGAACAGTATAGTGAAGGACGTGTCGATCATTTCTGAGAAGAACTAGAAGGTGGAGAAGTATATCAGAGGAAATTGTCGTTGGCGTTTAGGCGTGGGACCAGAGTTGGTCCAACGTGGAACGGGTCGGCGATTCGAAATTGCAGCCACCGTAGAGGGAGAGGCCGGACAGCATAGTCAGAGGAGAGCGAAATGTCAGATAAATTGAAGGAGTCAGTCGAGGCCTCAGCCACCCCCCCCCCCCCCCCCCCCCCCCCCCCAAAACCCCCCCCCCCCCCCACCCCCCCCAATACCTGAAGCGGGTGACGGAAACCGCACTGGCAAGAGGTTACAGAGGCATGAGGAGTGTTGAAGAGTGGTCCAAAGACGAGGCGGGGTCAGAACGGGTGCGGTATCAAGAAGGGGCCCGGGGGTAGTGGGTTCATGGAATAGGGCTGCCATGGTTAGGTTAACTTCTTTCTTTTTGTTTTTAGAAAAAAAAGAAAGAAGAAAAGAAAATAAAAATAAAAAAAAAGAATAAAAAAAAGGGGGGACCGGGAGGGATAGTTATAGGAGGTATGAAAGGGCCATGAAATCTCACCCTCCACGCCCAAAGAGGCCTCAGCACAGCAAGTAGCGCAGATGCAGCATGGAACCCTGCCATTACCTTACCCATCATGCTAGTAAACTAACTATCCGGGATAGCAAACATCACATCTGCCGAGCTACCTCGGTGGACAAAGAGAGGGCGCCGGATATCCACCCACAAAGCATACTCTTCGGCCACCACCCCCGGATCCGAAAGATGGCTTACAGAGTTACACCTGCGCCAATAGACACCAAAGCTACTCCGGGATACCGAGAGGGATAGGGACATACCCAGGCGATCCAGATTCCACGGCAACTACACCACGCCAAGAACCTCAAGGGAATGGGATGGACCCAGGTATCCTTTCCCCTACTAGGAAACTAGTGCGCCTGTGGGAGAAATCCACAAAGGCCAAAAAGAGGAGGGCATAAAGGGAGGGTGGGGGGAGGAGGAGGAAAGGAAAAAAGGAGGAGGGATAGGGGAGGGGAGATTTGGGGGTAATTAGGTTCGGTCTGAGGAAGAAGACCGACAGGTCTAATTCCTCAGACCAAGAGCCTCTTCACCACGCCAAGGAGCCCCCCTTGAAGAGGTAAATCTGACTAGCGATACATTTTAAGCAGAGTTTTTGCCTCGACTAGCACTTAAAATCCTGACCAACGCTCATTCCTTTTTTTTTTTTATTTATTATTCATTTTTTTTTTTTTTTTTTTTCTTGTTCCGTTTGAGACATGTCCACTGTCGTGTGAGCGCGCCTCAGTTGTCCCATGGGTGCCAGTGTTTACAAGCCAGCCAGCCACCACAGTCGCTTCCAAACATACAACTGGAAAATTTCATATTTCACAGCCTTTGTAGTGATTGCACCTGCAAAAGAAGTCACCATGGGCCCCAAGAAAGTTCTAGAGCAACCCTTTATCAAAAAGGGTGAGATTACGTTGGAGATGTAGAAAGAGATCATTGCAAAGGTATGAGAGTGAAGTACGTTTCTCTGAGAGGTCAGACTGTATAGTAAACCCAATCAACCATCGCTCTATTGTGGCAAGATAACGGCAACAAGGAAGCTGTTCTTGCCAAAGGTTGCAACTATGTTTTTCGAAAAACTGAGAACGCAAGTGATAAAACGATGCTGAGAGGGACTCTTATTGGTGTGGATAAACGGAGAAACAGATAGCAGGTGATAGCACTCTCAATCGGTTCATGTGAAAAGGCTAGGAGTTGCATGATGATTTAATTAAAAAATAATGCCAGCAAAACTAGTGATGGAGTGGGCAAGAAAACGGCAAATCAAGGAAGCTGTTCTTGCAAAGGTGCATAACATATGGTTTTTCACGAACTGAGAACGCAAGTGATTAAAAGAAGCTGACTGAGACTCTTATTGGTGTGCGTTATACGAGAACAGATAGCAGGAGACAGCTCTCTCAAGCTGATATGTTGGAAGGCTAGAAGTTGCATGAGATTTAATTAAAAAATGGCCAGCAAACTAGTATGTGAGTGAATTTAAGGCCAGCAAGGTTGGTTTGAGAGATTTAAGAAGCGATGGCATTCATAGCGTGAATAAGGCATGTGGAGGCTGCCTAGTTACTGACCAAAAAGTGGCTGGAAAAATACATGACAGGAATTCAAGGGGATACATAGACAATGAGGACTGAACCATGGAAACCAAGTGTTTATGTGAGCTAAACAGGCCTGTTTTGAAGAAAATGCCAAGCAGGACGTCATTAATAAGGAGGAAAAGGCACTCCCAGGACAAAGCCTATGAAAGACAGGCTTACTATGTTGATGTGTGCAATGCTAGTGGTGATTGCAAATAGTGAAACCTTTATTGGTTTATCACTATGAAACCCCAGAGAGTTAAGGAAAAAAATGTTGTCAAGGCATAATTTGTGTGTGCTGTGGAGGGGCAAACAGTAGGCATGGGTCACTAGGACTTTCTCTATGACTGTGTTACAATGTTGTGTCCACTTTAGGAAAGTCATAAAGGAATGAGAGGTACAGGGTATCTATGGGACAGATATGTTGTGCGACAGAAGTCCAGTGACTCTGAGGCTGGTCCTAGTGGCATTAAAAGAACAAGGGAAGTAACCCCAGGAAAAGACTTGCTACCTCAAGTGCTATGGAAGGGGATTTCCCCTTTAAACACTAAGAAGATCACCACGCTCCCCTCCTCCCATCCCACCAAATCATCACCAAGATCTTCAATAAGGTAAGTGTCAGTAACTGTGCATGTTTCTTCAGTTTCTGTGTATTAAAAATTAATATTTCATATGTAAATTTTTTTTTCTCAATACTTTGGGGTGTCTTGCATGGATTAATTTGATTTCATTATTTCTTATTGGGAAAATTAACTTGACTAACGATTATTTCAATTATCCGATGAGTCTCAGGAATTAGATTAATATTCCACTGGTTGTGGGGTCCACAGTTTCTGAGGAGTTTGTAACTAAAATATTCCTGAAACATTTAAACACTAACATGCTTTATCTTCTTGAATGAACTTGTGTATGTTTACAAGGATGGTTTTTGGATTAATACATTTCAGACACTCAAGAACATTGATATGATTTATTCTCCTGTATGTACTCTCATAGGTGTCATATAGCTGCTTTCTTTATTAATACATTTCAGGACCTCAGAACATAATATGATTTTTCTCCTGTATGTACTATCATAGGTGTCACAAGCACTGCTTTTCTTTATTAAAAATTTCAGACACTCAGAACATTAATATGTTTTATCTCCTGTATGTACTCTCATATGTTCACAAAACTGCTTTTTGATTTATCTCCTGTATGTACTCTCATATTTTTCACAAAACTGCTTTTTTTCACTAAAACATTTCAGACACTCACAACATTGATATGGTTTATCTCCTGTATGAACTCTCATGTGTCTCACAAACTGCCTTTTACACTAAAACATTTCAGACACTCAAACATTGATATGGTTTATTCCTGATGTACTCTCATATGGGTCACAAGACTGCTTTTTGATTAAAACATTTCACACTCAGAACATTGAAAAGTTATCTCCTGTATGTACTCTCATATGTTTCACAAGATTCCCTTTTTACACTAAAACATTTCAGACCTCAGAACATTGATATGGTTTATCTCCTGTATGTACTCTCATGTGTTTCCCAAGACTGCCTTTACCTAAAATATTTCAGACACTCAGAACATTGATATGGTTTATCTCCTGTTTGTACTCTCATATGGGTCACAAGATTGCTTTTTGAATAAAACATTTCAGAACACTCAGAACATTGATATGGTTTATCTCCTGTATGTACTCTCATATGGGTCACATGAGTGCCTTTTTTATTAAAACATTTCAGACACTCAGAACATTGATATGGTTTATCTCTCTGTAAGAACTCTCATATGATTTACATGAGTGCTTTTTTCACTAAAACATCAGACACTCAGAAACATTGATAAGGTTTATATCCTGTATGTTACTCTCATGTGTGTACAAGACTGCCTTTTACACTCAAAGCATTTCGGACATCAGAACAGTGATATGGTTTTTCTCCTGTATGTACTCTCTTATGTTTCACAGACTTCCTTTTTACACTAAAACATTTCAGCACCAGAACATTTGATTTGGTTTATTCTCCTGTATGGCTACTATCAGATGTTTCTCAAGATTACTTTTTTCACTAAAACATTTAGACACTCAGAACATTGATATGGTTTATCTCCTGTTGTACTATCATTTGTTTCCAAGATGCTTTTTACACTAAAAACTTTTCAGACACTCAGAACATTGATATGGTTTATCTCCTGTATGTACTCTCATATGTTTCACAAGACTGCTTTTTACACTAAAACATTTCAGACACTCAGAACATTGATATGGTTTATCTCCTGTATGTACTCTCACATGATTCTCAAGATTACTTTTATCACTAAAAACATTTCAGGACACTTCAGAACATTGATATGGTTTATCTCCTGTATGTACTCTCACATGATTCTCAAGATTACTTTTATCACTAAAACATTCATATGATTTGTGTTCTTTATGTTTTTCCATATTTTTTTAAATGAAAGTATTTCATTTAAAATATTTTAGTCATACAACAGTGGTATAGTAAAGCTTCCTTTTATCTCACATCTCCTATTTCTGATTTTTTTAAATCTTTTTGGACACTGAACACATGGTTTTCCTATGATCATATTCCCATGTTGAGATTTATTTTAGGTAAAAACTGTTTCTACTTAAGTGCATTAATTATTAGTTCAATTGTTTGTTATTAAACACTATCATAATTTTTTATTTTGTTTTAAAAACATTAATATATGAAATTGAACTCTGCAGACACACTATACTTAGTTTTATTATTTTTGATTTTTTTTATTATTATGATTATTATTTTTATCTGCCTTTTGTGTTTAAACAAATTTCTCTGTATTCTTTCATTGGACCTTTGAGGTTCAAATCCCCAGTATGAAAATTCCTCCCACGGTCTTATAATAAACATATTTTGTCTTAGGATATATCATATTCTTTTATGAATGGTATATATAGAATAATTTTATAAAGATATGTTGAAGTTATACTGTGTAAATTTTGCTGTGTAAGGAATATTTTGTTATTGCATTTTGGCCATTTTTGAGTCATGTTTTTTGCCATATTACATAAAATATATTTAATTCCATATGACCTAAATTCTTTGCTATTTCACTAGTATGGGTTCTATATTATTATTTATGCACATTAAATGCCTATTAACTATTTCAACTTCCCTAAAGCCGATTAAAATGTGGGTTAATATGGCAATTTTCACACAAAATTCAAACACCATTCAATTTCAAAATAGGAATCCAGAATAATCTATGTTAGGCAACATGGCACTAAACTAACATTTCTGCTACTTATTAATTACATTTGTAGGCTTTACAGATGAATTTCATTTTGATTTTTTATTCAAAAATTATTTTTATACACACCATAATAATAGAAAAAGTTACTGTTATTCATTATTGTAATTATGTATAAAATAATATCAGTGCATTCAGCTGAACACATTAAACCCACCTGCTGATGTGTATTGGACACGTGATGTGGTTGGTTTACCCTCTAATATTAGCAAAAACAGAACATTTCTACTACATCTGAACTCATTTTCAAGCTTTTTTCAGCCACTAAAATCCATCAACACAAAAAAAAAAAAAACCCCCCCCCCCACACAAAATGTATTTCTTAATAAATCTTCTATTCTATCAAATGAGACCAGAACAGTAATGCTATATAAAAAAACTTTGAAAATACACCAGAAACTTTCTGTTTTATCCAAAAGCACAGTTGCACTTTTTTTTTCTAATTATGCACTGCCTTCTGCAGATTTGTTTTATATAGTGCACAATTACCACATAGATGCATTTCTCTCATATTTAGGACCAAATTTAATACTCAAGCCTTATTCTGAGTATGCTGAGTCATGATGTAGTCTGCCCAGCTTGGACCCCAGCTTAAAGTCATAGAAACTACAAAATGAACCCTCAAAGTATTAACTGCATGCTTTTGTGGATAGAATTAACAGATATCAAATGCAAAATTGTTAAATTAGTAACGTAGTTAAAATCACAAGAAGAACATCTGTTGCCTTCTGAAGTACTGTAAGATATAGTGTCTGGTAAGACACAACCTGTAGTCCTCACAAAATACATCTGCAACAGAAACATGAGTCCGTATTGTACATATTCCACAATTACCAACACAACATACTCAACAATAAAATTCTTCTCTATTGCCACAAAGCTTCACTAAATTAAAATTGTCACTTAACCTTTCAGGTTTCTGACATACTAGTACAGCTTATGCACTAGGGTTTTTGATGTACAGTGGACCCCACCTTACGATGGCATCGCGTTACGTTAAATCTGCCATACGATGCATTTGAATGCAAAAATTTTGCCTCGCTTCACGATGAAAAACTCGCCGGGACACGTCCCACGTGTGGCCTCAGCTGCCCCATGGGTGCCAGTGTTTACAAGCCAGCCAGTGCGGATGCATCTAAGCATACATTCAGTACATTTCACATTATCACAGTGTTTTTAGTGCTTGTAGCTGCAAAATAAGTCACCATGAGCCCCAAGAAAGCTTCTAGTGCCAACCCTGTGGTAAAAAGGCTGAAAATTAATTTGGAAATGAAGAACGAGATAGTGAATAAGTATGAAAGTGGAGTGCGTGCCTCTGAGCTGGCCAGGTTGTACAACAAACACCAATCAACCATCTCTACTATACTGGCCAACAAACAGGCAATCAAGGAAGCTGTTCTTGCAAATGGTGCAAGCTTGTTTTCGAAACAGAGATTGCAAGTGATAGAAGATGTTGAGAGACTTTTATTGGTGTGGATAAACGAAAAACAGATAGGAGGAGATAGCATCTCTTAAGTGATCATATGTGAAAAGGCTAGGAAGTTGCATGACGATTTAATTAGAAAAATGCCTACAACTAATGGTGATGAGAGTGAACTTAAGGCCAGCAAAGGTTGGTTTGAGAGATTTAAGATTCGTAGTGGTATACACAGTGTGATAAGGCATGGCAACGCTTCCAGTTCAGACCAAAAAGCAGATGAAAAATATGTGAAGGAATTCAAGGACTACATAGACAGTGAAGAACTGAAACCTGAACAAGTGTTTAATTGGGACATAACGGGCCTGTTTTGGAAGAAATTGCCAAGCAGGACCTATATTACTCAGGAGGAAAAAGCACTGCCTGGACATAAGCCTATGAAAGACAAGTTTACTCTTCTGATGTGTGCTAATGCTAGTGGTGATTGCGAAGTGAAGCCTTTATTGGTGTATCACGCTGAAACTCCCAGAGTGTTCATTCAAAACAATGTCCTCAAGGCTAATTTGTGTTGCGTTGGGGGGCCAAACAGTAAGGCATCGGCCGGGACT
>NC_069457.1:33854341-33881624 GCF_026875155.1 Cherax quadricarinatus | reverse complement strand
TAGGTACCCAGCTTTCTCCCTTGATTTGAATTATTATTATAATAAAAAAGAAGCGCTAAGCCACAAGGGCTATGCAGCACTGCAGGGTAGGGAAGGAAGCGAGAGTATTGGGCTGTAGAAGGGGGGAGGGATGATCAGTAGGTTACAGAAAACAGTGGGGCAGAGGATAGTGCGGTGATAGAGGGTAGCAAGAGACTGAGGTAGAAAGGGCTGGAGGCATCAGAGTTTGTGAAGTAAGTCAGTTGTTGTCAAAAAGTCAATGAGAGAGTCCGGATGAAAGGTGGGTCCATCAGCGAGAAGGGAAGGTAAAGAGAGAGCAGCAGAGCGAAGACGACGATGGAGGTAAATTCTGCGTGCTCGTTGATAAAGTGGGCAGTCCAACAGAATCTGGCTGACTGGTAATGGAGCCTGGCAATACTCACAGAGAGGAGCAGGGCGCCTCTCCATGAGATATCCATGAGTAAGACGAGTATGGCCAATGCGAAGATGGGAGAGAGTAGTCTCCCAACCTCGGCACTGGTGACAAGAAGATGGCCAGTAACCTATACTCGGTTTAATAGATTGAAGTTTGTTACCGAGCACAGTAGACCAATGTTGTTGCCAAAGGGTGTGAAGGTTGGTAGCTATTGCAGCAAAATAGTCCGTAAATGGAATACCTCTATATGAAACTGGTAGGTCATGTACTGCTGACCACGCAGCAGTGTCTGCCTGTTCATTTCCCTGTACGTCAACATGACCAGGGACCCAACAAAAAACAATATCTTTATGCTTGGTAAAGATGTGGCGTAGCCAAAGTTGGATACAGTGTCATGTAGGGGGGTAATGATTGGGGGAATATGGGGGTAAGAGGAGGGAGTCAGTAGGTAGGGAGTAGGAAGGGGATTGGCTAGGAGAGATGAGTGCGGAGGTTGGTAGGTAATGTGAGGTCACTGGTGACCATACCTTCACCTCTCATACTCTACCCACCACACTACTCACCCTCTCACTACTTGAAATAAAAAAATAAAAGAAATAACGGGGACAGTGAATATTACTATTCTACTCAAACAGTTTATTATTAAGTCCTTGTACAATAATATATTTGGGAACAGGAGAACATTATTGTGGTTTAGATAAATAGGGTGGTACACATAAGCAGAGACCGGGAATGCAATTTGCTTGGCGAAACAGAATATAACTTACGATAGTTCAGAGGACAGTTCATCACAGGAACTAAGCCACAGGTCCCAAGACCTACACAGCACGAGTACTGCGCCAAGCCAGTACTCTGCCCAATGCCTCCAACAGTCTCCTCCAGAGACTTCAGCAGCCTTCTCCCGAGCCCTGCACCCCAGCAGCAGCTCCGCCCGAAGTCTCTCTGCTCAGAGCTCTGCACCCAGGCCAGAGCTCCGCATGAATCTCCTCTGCTCAGCTGTTCCTTGGGCTTATATGGTGGTCCAAGCACACCCCACAACCACGTGTACGACCTGACTCCTAGGTCTGACGCCGTCAAGAACAAAGACCTCAGACGTGGCGTGGCTACCCGACATTTGCCAAGGCAAGGGTACCATAAAATTTGGGTTTTTAAATAGGTCCCCCCAAAACCCTAAGCCAGCTGATCAAAAAACAGAGGAAAAGGGGCGAGGGTTCAAATTTCTGTGTGCCGAAAAGCACAAGGGGAGTCTGAGACAACCACAAATGAGGGGACACGGCATGATGCATAGGATAATGCTGCAAGAATGGCATACAATTCAGCAGTAAAAAACTACCCAAAAGATTGTAAACCCCTCATATGACGTTTGCGGGAAACACTGCCGATCCTATGCCATCAAAAATTAGACCCATTGGTACACAGAAAGGGCATGAGAAGAGAGTAAAGTGGTCAAGAAAAAAAGAGCGGGAAGCGCCATAGACAGGGGGTTTTTCTAGAAAGGGGAGAGAAAGAACAGCTAAAACGCGAAACTTCGCAAAAGGGTGGGGAAAAGGAGATGCACACGAACATTGAAAGGTGGTTTTTGAAAAAAGACAAGAGCAAATGGGGCAAAGAGAAAGGGACGGAGTAAAAAAGGGGCTGCGAACAAATAATGTCTACTAATATCAGTGACCTTTTTAAAAAGGAAGGACCCGAGATATGAGAGCGTACTTTGTAGCGAAAGAAATGGGCATCACGGGATGGGAAAGGGGAGGGAAACGTTCGCTTCTGCATGGGCTTCAACGGGGGAAGAGTAAAAAGCCCCAAGCTAAACGTAACCCTTTGGGTGATGAATGGGGTTAAAAGGCTAGATAAATAGCAGGAGAAGCCGCGAATAGATTTCACGATAATATGTTTCGATAAAATGGGGGGGAAAATGTAGGAAAAGGGAGGGTTCGCGACAGTCCCAATGAAGATGAAAAGGGGTTTTAAAAAAAGGTTTTCAGCCGGGCGTGACAATTTGGGCTTCGAGAGGAATATGGGTTTCCGGATAATCGGTCAAAAGGAGGCCCCAAAAAATTTGATGTATCCGTTCAGGGATCGGGACCTAGAGGTCAAAGGAGATTGGAGATGACGAGGTCTATAAAAGTTTTGGGGGGTTTTTGGTGTGGAAAATTTAAACCCATGTGTGGGGGCCCCCAATTTGGAAAACATGGTCGACCACTGTAATGAGGTGACAGTCAGCGCCGTACAGACAATAGTGAGTCATAAACAAGAGTGATACCCAATTTTTGATGAAGACTAAGGCCAAATCTTTTAATAGCAAGGGGGAAAAGGATGTGTCAAACACATCCTGGGGGCACCTTCGTTGGATAAAGTTGGGGAGAGACATTTTTAAACCCGAACACGGAAATGTCTATCAGTTAAAAAGTTCTTAAAGGTGGAAAATTCCTGGGGAGGCCTAAGGAGGGGGTTTGGCCAAAAAATTTTATACCTCCAATTTGTTCTGTCCCCTTTAAAGGGTAAAAAAATATGGCAATAACTGGTGGTTATTGAAAAGGCTTTCGAACAACGTACCCAAGCATAAAGGGGCTAGGGTGAAGTCCCTTATAAAGGCCCATATTGATGAGTGGAGGGGACTGTTATGTGTTCAAATCCCACACTAAACGTCTTTTTCACTTCCTCACTTTGAAACGCACTGATAAGGAAAGGGGGAACGATAGTGGGGGGCTTCAGTCCCGTAGTGCCGGGTTTGCAAAAGGGGAGAACAATGGAAATTTCCCAGCTGGGGAAAGAACTCCTTGTGCCAAATAAGATTGTAAAGGCTAATAGGATAAAGGGCTGACTGTTTAAAAATGTTGTAGCATACGAATATAAATGTCGGGGGGCCCCCAGCTGCGTGATTGCAACGGAGTGTTGCCTCCGTTCTTGAAGTGTAAAAGGCCTTATACGTTCTTCTCTGAATAAAAGTCAAAGGGTGTTTAACTCTCGGCAGAGGGAAAGAAATGAGGGGATAGAGGGGCCCTGAGAAATAGGGCCAATTCCCCAATTTCATTGGGCAACACCTAAGGGTTTTGCATACAACACTCAACCCCGAACGGAGGGGGGTCGGGAGAAATTTCCCACTCAGTTTTCGTACTTTTTTCCAACTGCACTCGTGAGGAAGCAGAGGTGTGGTGGGGACATAATCTCAACAGCAAGTGCATTTGCTACAGATGCACGGCGACATCGCATGTTCTGTTTAAAAAGTCAAGAATCTTCTGGGGTTTATTGCCCGTACTCCCCAAAAGCGCGCATTTCAAACTATCAGAGCACAAGGGGAAAAACCCCAAGGCATGCATTTTTAGAATGCCTCCCCGAATTTGGGGTAAGAATGAGAATTTGGGGTTAAAACAGAGGAAAGAAAAAGGGGTTAAAAGCTCAAAAGGGGAGAAGAAGGAACCTCAAAAAACATTTGTTTGAGAAAAGGGTTCCCAAATTTTCCCTGATTAAATTCCCCACGGGGGATACAAAGGGGGAATATGAAGGGAATAAAAATGATTCAAAAAATGCCTGTCAGTAATGGAAAACAGACTAGGTAAAGTCTATGGGGTGGGGGAAGAGCAACTGAAGATCGAGCAAAGGGGGGTTGAGCCGGGGATAAAAAGGGTTGAGTACCTGTTTTTAAAAACATGGAGGGGGTGGGTAGCAAGAAAAGCCTCTAGAATCCCTCGGGAATCACAGTGAAACCCCCCCAGGGGAAATGATGGGCTTTAAAAATCCCCAAAGTAACATTAGGGTGGGTAATGATGAAACAAAAGGAATTATCCAGAATAGATGATGCCCGAGATGGGGGGAATATAGAGAATAGAGAATATCCCACCTATGCAAGGGGATATGGCTGTTGAATGCAGCAAAGTAAAAAAAATAGCTAATGGTATAATACAGTGCATGAAAAGGGCACTTTCATAAAGGTCCATCAAAAAAGGGATCGAAGAATACAATAAATTATACCCGGGAGGGGAAGAAAACAAAAGGAAAATTTTTGGTTCTGTAAGCAAACATCAACGGGGAAAAAATGGGAGAGAACTTGAAGCTCCCCCGATTAACAAAGGGCTGATCATTCCACTGTAATGGGCCATGTTGGAATGATAAGAATCTGAAATCCACAGAAAAGGGCTCCTAGGGATAGGGGGGTTTAGAAAAGTCCACATGCGGAGGGCACGGAAAACGTTCAAGCAGCGAAGAATGGCGCGCTGTAAGAAAGGATGGCAATGGAGGGGAGGAGAAGGAACAAGGGGTGGATCGAGTCCAGAGGGGTTTGGTTTGCTTTTTAAGAGATTGCTTCAAGTGTTTAAATCAAGACTCGTATGGGGGGACAAATGATGGTGGGGGAATGAGTAAAATTGGATGAAAGGGGACTGTCCCCAAGGTGGGGGGTAGAGGTTGGGGGAACGGGGAAAAAGGTTGGAAAAGGAAAAAGGGGCAGAAACCTGGGGGGTGGGGAGGAAGAAATTGGGGGGGAACCGGGGAGGGGTACAGTACGAGGGTGAGCCTTAACTTTAACGAGCCAGTGAAGGGGGAACCAGGTAAAAGACGGGGGAAGGTAAAAGAGGAGGTGGAAAAAGGGGGAAAGGGGTTTTAAAGGACTTTTTTGCTTTTGGAAGTATAGGGAATTTGGGAGGAGTGTCACGAGATCTCGTGGTATTAGGTTTTTGAGGGAGAACATGAAGAAGGAAACAGACTGAGTCTTGAAGTGGGGATCTGGCCTAGAACAAAAAAAGAATTAAATAGGAGTGCTATGGGAGAGGTAACCACAGGGGAGGTGCAGAAGATGGGCCCCCCAAAAGTGGTGGGACGTTTTGAAACAGGGGGAATAAGAAACACTAGGTAGCTCCTTAGGGGCGGGATGAGAAACTTTCTGGCATAAGGGAGACCTTCTGCCTCTTTGAGGTAACGATTCTCGCTCATTTAAGTAGATTTGCAACGGCGAGAGTACAAAAGGGTGAGCCTCATAAAAAATTAAGGCAAGAGGCAGATCGATTGCAAGATTATTGAATATCATCGGCCCCACAGATTGGCATCAGCTATGGACTGCAATTTTCGCTGGATGGGCCAAATCGCCAGAAATTTTTCAAACCTGTTGCATGTAGGGAACCTTTCGAGCTTGTAAAAATGTCCTGACATAAACTGGGATTGGAGTTCGGGTTTTAAAAACTAAATGACCCTATTGCAGGGTATGCTCTGCCCGCGGGGAGGAAGAAAATAATGTCTACCTTCAGGATTTGGGGGAAACTTGGGGTTCAGCTGTTCAAGAATGTCATTTCCATATGCGGAAACTTTGTTTTAAATATGGTATGGGGCAGAATGACGGTACCATAAAGAATTGAGGGAATGATGTTTTTCAATAGTGACAGGAACAGTATCGATATGGGAAAGAGGAGAAAAATCTGAGCTTGGGGAGCATTTTTACAGTGATGAGAGCATACCACTCTTACGAGCAAGAAAAGAAAATCTTTCAACATGGCATAGGGGTGCCTTGCAAACCCTGGTCAGAAAGATAGGCAGTAGGGGAACCCGTCATAAAATGAAGAAATTTTGCCCCTTTTGCATTCGAAAAATGAGCGTGGAAAGGGGTGCAGGACATGTCGACTTTTCTGAGAAGAACGAGAGGTGGAGAAGTACATCGCAGGGAAATTGTTGTTGGCGTTTAGGGTGGGACCAAAAAGGTGGGCGCGTGGAAGGGCCAGCGATTCAAAAAAAGCCTACCGTGAGAGAGAGAGAGACCGGGGCAAGTCAAAGGGGAGAGAGGTCAGATAAATCAAGGAGTAGTTGAGCCTCAGTACTGAGCGGGTTTGGAAAAAGCACCGGAAGAGACAGTGGATGAGGAGTGTCCAAAGAGTGGTCCCAAAAATGAGACAGGGGCGAATGGGGGGCCCGTATCAAGAAGGGGCCCCAGGGGTTTGGTTTAGGACTGGGGGTGCCATGGTTAGGTTTCTTCTTTTTTTTTGTTTTTAAAAAAAAAAGAAAAAAAGAAAAGAAAAAAAAAAAAAAAAAATAAAAAAGGGGGGGGTGGGGAGGGATTTCCTAGGAGGGAATGAAAGGGCCAGAAATCTCCCCAGCCCAAAAGGGCCTCACACCCCTAGTAGATAGATGGAACTCGTGCCATACCCCCCCATCTGCCAGTAATAGCAATCCTGGATAGCGTCAAAATCCGCCGAGTACCTCAGGGAAAAAGAAAAGGGCAGCCCAAAATCACCACAAAGCTACCTCCTTTGGCCACCCCCCGGAATTGGGAAAGGCTTCCCGAGATACTTCGCCCCGAGAGACACCCAAAACCACCCTCCGGGGGAAAATCGGAGAGGGTTGGGCATCCCCAGGCAATCCAATTCCCCCGGCAAACTATGCCACCGCCAAGGACCTCAACAGAATGGGAGGCCCCGGGGGACTCTTTCCCCCACCTAGGAACTGATGCGTGGGAAAAATCCCAAGGCCAAAAGGGGAAAGGGGAAAAAGGGGGGGGTGGGAGGGGGGAGGAAAGGAAAAAGGAAGGGGGGGGAGGATGGGATGGGAAGGGGGGATTGGGGGATAATTAGGGTTTTAAATTTGGGGAAAGGGGACCCAAAGGTCTAATTCCCAGACCCAAAAGTGTCTTTACCACAACAAGGAGCCCCCTTGAAGGGCCGCTCATTCAAAAGACCTGGCAATGGCAAAGGGACGAAGGGGGGAGCCTATGCAATTAAGGGGAAGAGGGGGGGGTCGACGCAAGATGTATTAGAAGGTTTCGCACCCCAGACTGGGCATTTTGGCTAAGACTGCAATATTTTTTCTGGGTGGCCAAAAGCAAAAAAGCAATTTCACACTGAGGCGGGGGAGGGGTCACCCTTTTGAAATTTTAACGATGTCCGCTACATAAACAGAAATGGGAGTTTATGGCTTCAAAAGTTAAACGAACCCATTAAAAGGGTATTGTCTCCACCCCTGGGAGGGAAAAAAACAAAAATGCTACCCTTTAGAATGGGAGATTTTGGGTTCCATGTTTAAGAAAAGTCATTGCCCCCATGTCTGGAAATTCTTTGGAATGGTTTGGGGGAAATGAAGAACCACTACAAGAATTGGGGGAATGATGTTTTTCGATAGTGATAGGGAAAAGGTCGATATGTGAAAGAGAAAGATCAGAGCTTAGTTCATTTGGACTGGAGATCATGTCCACTCTTAAAAGCATGAAAGGAAAAATCTCGTCAACATGGCATAGGAGCGCTTTTTCCAATACTATGGTCGGAAAGATTTGGGGAAGAAAAAGTCGTTAAAATAAAAAAAATTTTCCCTGTGTGGTCCCCAAACTGAGTGTGGGAGGGAGTGAGATGTGTCAGTCTTTACAGAGTGAAGAGAAGGTAATGAATAACATCATCAGGAGATTGTTGTTGACATTTTGAAGTGGGGCCGGTTGGTCCCTCTGGGCCGCACCATAGGGGAGAGGCTGGAAACAAGTCAAAGGAGAGTGGGGGTCAGAAATCGAAGGAGTCAGTCGAAGCTGGGACTGAAGCCTGAAGCGGTGGTAAACAGCACAGAAGAGGACAAGGGCCCCTTTCGAGTGTCCAAAGTGGCCAAAAAAACTAGGCGAGGTCAGAACAGGGGTGTGGGACAATAAGGGGCCCCCGGGTTTTAGTGGGGTAAGATTTGGGGGCCCCCGGTTTTGGTCTTCTTTTTTTTTGTTTTAAAAAAAAAGAAAGATGAAAATAAAAATAAAAAAAGAATAAAAAAAAGGGGGACCGGGAAAGGGGTGTTCCTAGGGGGATGAAAGGGGCCCGAAATCTCCCTCTGCGCCCAGAGGGCCTCGCACCGCAAGTAGCACAGAACGCATGGGAAACCCCTGCCTACTCTACCCTTCATGCCAGTAAAAAAGCAATCCTGGATAGCAACCCCACATTGCCCCGGACCTCGGTGGACAAAAGAGAGGGCAGCCGGATTCGCCACAAAGCATACCTCCTTTGCCTCACCCCGGAACCAAAATGGGCTTCCAGAGTACACCCACCGCCTGAAAAACACCCCAAACCACCCCCCGGGGTACCGGGGAGAGGGATTTGGGGCCCCCAGGGGATCCCGATTTCCCGGGAAACACACCAAAGCAAGAACCTCAAATGGGGTTGGACCCCGTGCCCTTTCCTACCCAGGAAAGCATGCCTGTGGGAAAAACCCAAAGGCCAAAAAGGGAAGGGGAAAAGGGAGGGGGGGGGAGGGAGGGGGAAAAAAAGGGTGGACTGGGGGGTGGGATAGGGAAGGGGGGATTGGGGGGTAATTAGGTTCGGTCGGGAAGGGACCAACGGTCAAATTTCCCCAGACCAAGAGCCTCTTCCCCTGCCAAGGAGCCCCCATTGAAAAGGTAACCTGTGAAGCTAGCCAGTTTTTTGGGAAACAATTGTGGCATTTGGGGGAAATCCTTTGAGTTTGGGGGTTTCTGGGGGGGATGTGGAAAAGGTTTGGGGGGGAGAAAAAATGGAAACTAACGCTGATGGCTGCCGATATCTTTAACAGCAAGTGACCGACCTGAGGAAACTGCTTTTTAGGAGGGGAAAGAGAAATTGAAAAGTTTGTTTACTTCAAAAATTTAAAGGGAATGGTGCAAAGGAGTTGAAATGCAAACTTTATGGGGAAAAAAACCCCTCACACAACTATTGCAACTGTGCTGTGACTATTACTCAATGTTGTGAGCCCTTTAGACAAATATAAAGGCGAGAGGTACAGGCCTCTATTGACAGATATTTTGCAACAGAAGTCCACTGACTCTCAAGCTTGTTCCAGTGGCATTTTAAAAAAAAAAAGGGAAGTAACCCTGGAAAAAGGGCTTGCTTTTCCTCAAGTTAATGGAAGGGGGATTCCCCTTTTAAACAATAAAATTCCACAATCTCTCCTCTCTCATCCCATCAAACTCAAAGATCTTTAATAAAGGTAAGTGTCATGTATTTTAAACTTATAGAGTAGAATTGGATATCTTCTTCAGTTTTTGTGTATTAAAATTAATATTCATGTGGTAAAAAATTTTGTTTTCATACTTGGCAATGAACAGATTAATTTGAGGTCATTTCTTATGGGAAAACTTAGTAGAGTAAGAAATTTCATAACAGGTCAGTTTGGAGAATTAAAATTAATATTTCATGTGGTACAAAATTTTCATTTCAATACTTTGGTGCAAGGATACAATTAATTTATTTCCATATATTCTATATAGGGGATAAATTTAATTTGTACTAACGATATTCAGCTAACAATGAGCTCTCAGGAACGAATTTAATATCGTAAGGTAGTCCACGTATAATAATACATATATATGTGATTTCATAATTATAAATAACATATGAAAAATAGAGAAATTATACTATCATTTATGACAAATTATTATTATATATATATTTACTATAATATATTGTATGGAATGAAATCTTACCAGTAAACAGTGATTTCGAAATATTCTAAACAACCAGTTGAATAATACGAAATCTCCCTAAGGCTATGCATTGTTGATGCAAAATTTGTATTTATGAAATAAGTATTATCACTCAAATTTGGTATGCAATGGGAAATCCTCTTTCAACCTGTACGTATAACCTATACTGGAATTTTGAAAGCAGTTCGCTTAATCAAGTCCCCTAAAGACCAAAGGTTCCGATATGTTAGATGATCTTTTGTGCTTATGCCCAAAAATTTAGAGTTACACCAAATTTTGTATGAAAATTTTGAAATTAGCTTACCCCTTATAAACTTTACTGTTGAGTTTGAAGAAAATAACTCATTGCCTTTTCTAGATGTTTTAATTATTAAGGGTAATAATGAATTCAAATTTAAAATTTACAGGAAACCTACAAATAACTGTTCCTATGTCCACTATTATTCCTCGCATCAAGATAGAGTCAAACTGTCTGTTTTCTCATCAATGTTTTTGAGAGCTTTATGAATTTGTAGTCCTGAGTTCATAGATGAGGAAATTTCCAAAATTTATGAAATAGGTAATGATTTAAAATACCCAAGAAATGTAATTGATAAATCTTTTAAAGTTGCTAGAAACACTTTTTATAATCCAAAAAGGGGCAACCAGCCTTATTCAACTAAAAATATGTTGGTTCTCCCTTACCATGAAAACTTGGTTGATATGCCTTCTCTTCTTAAGACTTTTAATATTAAAGTTGTATTCAAAAATCTTGATACAGTAAAAAAACTTTGATAAAGAATTCCCCCCAAAATGCTGATGGATGTGTCTATAAGATTCCTTGTAAAATTTGCGATAAAGTTTATTACGGTCAAACTGGTAAAAATCTCGAACTAAGATTAAAACAACATAAATATAGCATTAGAACTGGACAAGATTCCAATGCTCTATTTATTCATGTAAGAGATTTTAACCATCCAATTGATTTTCAAAAAGTTGAGAAAGTAGTATCAAGCAAGTCCATGGTCGACAGGAATATAATTGAATCTTGTTTCATAAAAAGCAGTTTTTGACAATAATATGAATATTTCCTTTGGTTTATAAATTAGATCCATTTATAATTAATAGAATTTGGGAAGAATTTAATAATACACTGGACAAATAAATAGCTTGGGGTGAGTTTTGCAAAGGACCTATCCAAGTTGAGCTCCACGCGGCGTCACATTTTAACCGTTGTGGGATCTGATAGTGAGGTGCTGCCGACCCCTTATATAGGCTTCCCATTGGATGCTTCACTTTTCATAGTTCCTTGATAATGTAGTAGGTCACGAAAGCACTTGGATTTCCCTAATCTTTCAGAGTGGTTGTTTTGCATATATATATATATATATTATATATATCGGGTATAAATATAAATAGTATATATATAGTATATATATATATATGATATATATATATATATATAATATATATATATATACACCTACCACCGACTTACGACCAAGCTTGGTTTCCGACCAACCATTGTAAGTTGAAAATGGACCCTAGGTCGAGCCCGTTGAAAATTGCCGACACATTTGGTAGGCATAATGTCAAAACTTTCCCCCTATATAAACTACCTACATAATACTGTAATGTAAGTACCAACATTATTTCATTTTTTAACCATAATTTACTTTCTATTGTTGTATTTTAATTTATTTATGTACTGTTTTTATAATTGTATACATGGTAGTGAAATGTATGTATATTTTACATCGCATACAGTATCATATGTTACTATATCTTATGTATTGTTGGACACAGTGGAATGGAAAATACCACTGGTAGTGTCATCCTGCCAGATGTTGTGAACCTATACCCTAAGTAAAGAGAAACAACTCTGGAACGTGTGTACATATGTATCTCCGGCGGGTGGCCGAGTCGTGTTGGCCGGTTGGTGTGGCTGCTGGATGGGTGGGTGGTTGGCTGATGGGTGGGTGGCTGGGTGGGTGGCTGGGTGGTGGGTGGGTGGCTGGGTGGGTGGGTGTGGGTGGGTGGCTGGATGGTGGTGGGTGGGCTGGATGATAGGGTGGGTGGGTTGGGTGGTGGCTGGATGGGGTGGGTGCTGGATGGGTGGGTGGGTGGTAGTTGGCTACTGGCTGACCGATGAGCTGCTCTGTGTATCTCTCTCTCTCTGTATCTCTCTCTCTCTTCTCTCTCTCTCCTCTCTCTCTCCTCTCTCACTGGTACACGTAGTCAAGTTTATCATACATATTATAAAATTACCTAGGAATATCCCAAAAATCCAGACAAAGTGCATACGTGGATACTGGTGCTCCATTGCCCTAAATTAATAATAATACTATTAGATAATCTTTATTATTACAATAATACATATTTACTAATATAATATTATTATTAAGCTATAATTAATAATCCTGTCCACTCATTACTTACTTAAATACTGTAGTTTTAATGTAGACTGAAGGTGAGTAAACAAGATTAATGAATAAATGAGAGAGAAATGAAATGAGAATGCTCACGAGAGTTATGTAAACAAATGTTGTTGCTGTTTGTTTGTTGTTGTTGTAACAAGCCCGACAGGACGGTTTCTGTTCACCTGTCAAGCCGACCAGAAAAACATCTCCACAATTTGGTAATTTTATTTTTTATAGGAGCTTGTTTATTATATATAATTTTTGAAAAAAAAAATCAAGATGGATCAAGCAAAAATGTCTATATTAAACGTTTTTACAACATTTAATGTGCCTCAGTGATATTATTGTTATTATCAATTTACTAATATGGCATCTAAGACCAAGTACAATCTCTTAATGGGTGACTCTGAACAGACAAGCAGACAAAGACCAAACACACAGGTAGAAGAAAAACAGACACACAGCAAAAGACAGACACACAGGTACACAGACAACACAGGTAGACATTAAACAGAACCACAGGTAGACATAAAGACACACAGGTAGACAGAAAGACACACAGGAGACAGAAAGACAGACACAGTAGACAGAAAGACACACAGGTAGACATAAAGACACACCGGCAGACATAGAGACACACAGGGTAGACAAAAAGACAGACAAACAGGTAAGACAAAGACAGACACACTAAGTAGACAGACATACAGACAGAAATACAGCAGACAGATATAGACAGGTTTATGTGCAACAGTGAAAACAAATAGAGATTCGAGAGTAAGAGCTTTCTTGCCCACAATTTCCAGTGCAATAATTCATACCTTCATCTTAGGGGCCATGGTGAAATTTACTGTCAAGTTTTTAGTACGTTAATACAGTAGATGCTGCTGATAGGACCAGGGTTACTCAAACTGATGCTGCCTGCATGACGCATTGCCGCTGCGAGTATTGTCAAATATTGTACAGTGGTTGTGCATCAGCTGGCCCACCAAGCTGGAAGATGCACGGTCGTAAGTCGAGTGGATGTATGTCGAGCAGGTCGTAAGTCGGAGTAGGTGTATATATTATATATATATATATATATATATATATATATATATATATATATATATAATAATTCAGTTGGACCGCCCCCCGGTTAACGATTTTAATATCCGTGCAAGAGGGATAATTGTTTATGCTGAAATAATCGTTATTAATGAATTTTCACCCATAAAATAATGGAAATAAAATTAATCCGTGAAAAGACGCCCAAACAAAGTATGAAAAAAAAATTTTTTTTTTACCACATGAAATGTTAAATTTTAATACACACAACTGAAAGGCAGCACCAATTACATGACACTTACTTTGATTGAAGATCTGTGATGATTGATGGGAAGGGAGGAGGGGAGAGCATTATCTTCTTACTGTTTTAAAGGGGAATTCCCCTTCCATTAGGACATGAGGTAGTAAAGTCCTTTTCTGGGGTTATCTTTCCCATCTTCTTTTAATGCCACTAGAGCCAGCTTCAGAGCAACTGGACTTCTTTCGCACAAGGGATATCTGTCCCATTAGTGGCCTGTAACCACTCGTTCCTTTATCGACTTCCTAAAGTGTTTCACAACATTGTCATGTACAGGTTGCCAACACGGCTTCAATAGCTATGTGAGGGTGATTTTCATCCATGAAGGTTTGCACTTCAAGCCACTTTGCACAGATTTCCTTTAACTTTTGTAGTAGGCAAACCTTCTTTTCAATTCTCTCATCCCCACCTCTGAACCATTTCCCCAAGGTCTGGGCCTCTTGCTCTTGAAGTTGACTATCAGCTCATCAGTGGGTTAGTTCTTCATTTCCCTCCTCCACCAACTCTTCCACATCCCTCATCCCCACTAACCTCCAACCCCAGAGGACTTTCCCAATGCAACAATGGATTCCTCAACTGGCACAGGATCCTCAGGGTTAGCACTCAAACCCTTCAAAATACCCTTTTTGGCTACACATTCTGTCTGGCCACAGTTTTCTTCCAAGCAGAGTTCAAGGTCCTCTTAGTCACTTCCTCCCAAGCCTTACCTATAAGTTTTACAACAATTGAGGATATTAAAGTGATCTCTCCAAAACTCTCTTAGAGTCAGTTAGTTTCCTGAGGTCATTTACAAAAGCACCTTCATACAGAGCTTTTGTGTACAGTATCTTGAGTTGGAAATAACATGGCTGGGTCCATGGGCTGCAGGAGAGGAGTGGTATTTAGGAGGAGGCAAAAACTTCCCCTTAAAGATGCTCATGTCCCCATAAAGTCGCTCTTCACGTCTGTAGGATGACAAGAGTAGATTGGGCATTGTCTAACACCAGGAGGCACTTATTTTCTAATTTCTCTCAGTTAGGTAATTTTTTCACATTGGGTCAAATTGCATGGTTAACCAGTTATAGAAATTCCCCTAGTGACCCAGCCTTACTGTTTGCCTCCACAGCACACACAAATTATCCTTAGGACATTCTTTTGCCTGAACGCTCTGGGAGTTCAGAGTGATACCTAATAAAGGCTTCACTTTGCAATCACCAGTAGCATTGGCACATCATTCAACAAAGTAGCCTGTCTTTCATAGGCTTATGTCCTGGGAGTGCCTTTCCTCCTGAGTAATTAGGTCCTGCTTGGTAACCATTTTCTAGCAGAACAGCCTGATTCATCACAATTAAACACTTGTTCAGGTTTCAGTCTCATTTCTATGTACTCCTTGAATTCCTGCACATATTTTTCAGCCGCTTTGTGGTCCGAACTGGCACCTCACCATGGCCCTTATCACACTATGGATGCCAACAACGCTTCTTAAATCCTCTCAAACCAACCTTTGCTGGCCTTATATTCACTCACATCATCACTAGTTGCAGGGCATTTTTTTAATTAAATCCTCTGCAACTTTCCTAGCCTTTTCACATAGGATCGCTTGAGAGATGCTATCTCTGCTATCTGTTTTTCATTTATCACACCAATAAGGTCTCTCAACATCTTCATCACTTGCGATCTTTGTTTCGAAAACACAGTTTGGAACCTTTGAGCAAGAACAGCTTCCTTGATTGTCTTTTCTGGTGCCACAATAGTTACGATGGTTGATTGGGGTTTTCTTGCACAGCTTGACTAGTCGGCTATACCGCACTCCACTTTCATACTTATCAATGATCACGTTTCATCATTTTCAAATGGTAATTCTCACCCTTATTGTGAGGGTTTGGTCACTAGTAGCTTTCCTTGGGGCCCTGTCACTTATTTTTCCACAAACAGCACCGAAAACACACTGTAATAATACGAAATATTCCCGAGTGTATGCTTGGATGTTTACCGCGGTGGGAGGCTGGCTGGTAAACATAGGGACTGGCGGCACCATGTGAGGCTGGCGGAGGCACAATTGGACGCGTCTCGACGAAAATCGGTGCGCGGTATTTATCGGTATGCTCCGCGAAAAATTTTGCGATAAAAGTATAAGCTGTATGCGGAAAACGCTATGTGATGCCATCGTATATGCGGGGGTCCACTGTATATATAAAACAGTGGACCCCCCGCAAACATTAACCTCCCGCATTGACCAATATTTAAGTGTATTTATGTAAGTGCGATTTGTACGTGTATGTTTGGGGGTCTGATAAGGACTAAACTACTTCACAATAATTTACTATGGGAACAAATTCGGTCAGTACTGGCACCCTGAACATACTTCCTGGAGTGAAAAAATATCGTTAACCGGGGTCCACTGGTAATAAATATTTATATATATATATATAATATATAAATATATATATATATATATAATATATATATTATATATATATATATATAAATATATATGCAAAACAACCACACTGAAAGAATAGAGAAATTCCAAGCGCTTTCGTGACTACACACATTATCAATGAACTATGAAAGAGAAGCCATCCAAGGAAGCTATATAAGGGGACGCGGCAGCACCTCACTATCAATCCCACAATGGTTAAACACGTGACGCGCGCGAGCCAACCTTGGATAGGTTCCTTGCACAACTCAACCCCCAAGCTATTCTCCCAAGAAAATTTTAAAAATTATTTGTCCATAGTATTATTTATTACTTCCAAATTCTATTACTTATAAAAAATGGATCTAATTTATATAAACCAAGGAAATATTCAATATTATTGTCAAAACTGCTTTAATAACAAGATTCAATTATAATTCCTGTCGACCATTGGACTTGCTAGATACTAATTTCTCAACTTTTTTAAAATCAATTGGATGGTTAAAAATCCTTACATAATAAATAAGGCATTGAAT
Organism: Cherax quadricarinatus; assembly: GCF_026875155.1. NCBI lineage: Eukaryota > Metazoa > Arthropoda > Malacostraca > Decapoda > Parastacidae > Cherax > Cherax quadricarinatus. The sequence continues at coordinate 33,865,134 of NC_069457.1, read as the reverse complement.
CTTGTTCCAGTTTCTAATGCTATATTAATGTTGTTTTAATCTTAGTTCGAGATTTTTAACCAGTTTGACCATAATAAACTTTATTCGCAAATTTTACAAGATCTTATAGACACAATCCTCAGCATTGGGGGAATTCTTTATCAAAAGTTTTTTTTTACTGTAATCAAGATTTTGAATACAACTTTAATAATAAAAGTCCTTAAGAAGAGAAGGCATATCAACCAAGATTTACATGTAAGGGAGAACCAACATATTTTTTTATTGAAAAAAGGCTGTTGCCCCTTTTTGGATTATAAAAACTGTTTCTAGCAACTTTAAAAGATTTATCTAATTACATTTCTTGGTATTTTAAATCATTTACCTATTCACATTAAATTTAGATATTTCCTCATCTATGAACTCAGGACTACAAAATTCGTAAAGCTCTCAAAAACATTGATGAGAAAACAGACAGTTTTTGACTCTATCTTGATGCGAGGAATAAAGTGGACATAGAACATTTATTTGTAGGTTTCCTGTAAATTTTAAATTTGAATTTATTATTACCCTTATAATAAAACATCTAGAAAAGGCAATGAGTTATTTTTCTTCAAAACTCAACAGTAAAGTTTATAGAATGGGCTAAGCTATTTAATTTTCCAAGAAAATGGTGTATATCTACATTTTTGGGCATAAGACACAAAATATCATCAACATATCTGAACCATTTAGCTCTATTAGGGAGGATTGTGTTAAGCAACCTTGTTCAAAAATTCCATGTATGTTACTAAGAACAAGGTTGAAAGAGGATTTCCCTTGCCATACCAAACTTCTGAGTGTAAAACTTATCATTAAATACAAATTTTGCATCAACAATTATTAAGGGTAATAATGAATTCAAATTTAAAATTTACAGAAAACCTACAAATAACTGTTCCTATGTCCACTATTATCCTCGAATCAAGATAGAGTTCAAACTGTCCTGTTTTCTCATCAATGTTTTGAGAGCTTTAACGAATTTGTAGTCTGATTCATAGAGAGAGGAAATATCCAAAATTTATGAAAAGGTAATGATTTAAAATACTCAAGACATGTAATTTATAATCGTTTAAAGTTGCTAAAACACTTTTTTATAATCCCAAAAAGGGGCAAAACCAGCCTTATTCAACTAAAAATATGTTGGTTTCTCCCTTACCAATGAAAACTTGAGGTTGATATGCTTCTCTTCTTAAGACTTTTAATATTAAAGTTGGTATGCAAAATCTTGATACAAGTAAAAAAAACTTTTGATAAAGAATTGCCCCCCAAAATGCTGATGGATGAGTCTATAATAAGTTCCCCTTTTAAAATTGCGATAAAGTTAAATTATATTACGGTCAAACTGGTAAAAATCTCGAACTAAGATTAAAACAACATAAAATATAGCATTAGAACTGGACAAGATTCCAATGCACTATTTATTCATGTAAGAGAATTTAACCAACCAATTGATTTTCAAAAAGTTGAGAAAGTAGTATCTGAGCCAAGTCCATGTCGACAGAATATAAATGAATCTTGTTTCATAAAAAGCATTTTGACAATAATAAGAATATTTCCTTTGGTATATATAAATTAGATCCATTTATAATTAATAGAATTTGGGAATAATTTAATAATACACTGGAACAAATAATTTTTCAATTTCTGGGTAGAATAGCTTGGGGTGACTTGTGCAAAGGACCTATCCAAGTTGGCTGCCGCGAGGTCACGTGTTTTAACCGTTTGTGGATCTGATAGTGATGTGCTGGCCGGACCCCTTATATAGCTTCCTCCTTGGATGCTTCACTTTCATAGTTCCTTGATAATTGAGTAGTCCACGAAAGCGCTGGAATTTCTCTATCTTAGGCAGAGTGTTGTTTATGCATATTTTGAAATCACCTGTTTAGACTGTGTGATCTTATTTGCATATATATATATATATATATATATAATATTATATATATATATATATATATAATATATATATATATATATAATATATAAATATATATGAAAGAATTAAGAGAAAAGACGAGAATAGGAATAGCAGATAAACAAGGAGGCTTTAAAGTAGGGTGTTCGGACCCAGGTGTTTAACAGTAACATAAATGAACAGTATTTAGATAAGTTAAAGAGTCTTTGTGGTAAACATTTATAATTTGGAAAAGGCTTATGACAGGGTGGATAGGGGGGCAATGGTGGCAAATGGTTGCAATGTATGGTTGAAAGGAGGTAGGGTTACTGAAAGCAGTGGAAGGTTTTTAACAGATAATAGGCTCAAGTTAGTGTAGTATGTAGGAAAGAGGAATATTTCCCATAAAAGTAGCATTAGAGACAAGGATGTGTGATGTCACCGTGGTTGTTTTAATATATTTATAGATGGGTTGTAAGATAAAAATGCAGGTCTTGGAAAGAGGCGTGGAGTTAAAAGAAAGAATCACACACAAAGTGGAGTTGCACAGCTGCTCTTGCTGATGAAACTGTGCTCTTGGGAGATTCTGAAGAGAAGTTGCAGAGATTGGTGGATGGAATTTGGTAGGGGTGCAAAAGAAGAAAATTAAAGGTGAATACAGGAAAGAGTAAGTTATGAGGATAACAAAAAGAATAGGTGATGAAAGATTGAACATCAGATTGGACAAGAGAGATTATGTAGGAGGTGAATGTATTCAGATATTTGGGAGAGGCACGTGTCAGCGTATGGGTCATGAAAGATGGTGAATCATTAGAATTGAATGAGGGAAAAAGGGTGAGTGGTGCACTTAGGAGTTCTGTGAAAAAAAGAACTTTGTTCCTTGGAGGCCAAAGAGGGGAAGTATGAAGTATAGTTTTATAAACCAACAGCCCTTATATGGGTGTGAAGCATGGTGATTAATGATGCAGCAGGAGAAGGCTGAGGAGTGGAGATGTCATGTCCCTGGAGGGCAATGTGTGGTTTGAATATAATGCAGAGAATTTGTAGTTTGGAAGTTAGGAGGAGGTGCGGATTACCAAAACTTTTGTCCAGAGGGCTGAGGAAGGGTTTGTTGAGGTGGTCGGACATGTATAAGAATTGAGCGAAACAAATGACTTCAAGAGTGTAATCAGTCTGTAGTGGAAGGAAGGCGGTATGGGTCGCCAAGGAAAGGTTGGAGAGAGGGTATATGGAGGTTTTTGTTGCGAGGGGGGGCTTGGACTTCCAGCAGGTTATTGTTGAGCGTGTTTGATAGGAGTGAATGGAGAAAATGGTTTTAATACTTTATGTGCTGTTGGATGTGTGAATCAAAAGTAACATTTATGAGGGGTTCACAAGGGAAACCGGCAGGCCGGACTTGATCCCTGAGATGGGAAGAAAAGTGCCTGCACTCTGAAAGGAGGGGTGTTAAAATGTTGCAGTTTAAAAACTGAAGTGTAAAGCACCCTTCTGGCAAGACAGTGAAGGAGTGAATGATGGTGAAAGTTTTTCTTTTTCGGGCCACACCTGCCTTGGTGGAAATCGGCCAGTGTGATAATAAAAAAAAATAAAAAAAAAACTAAAATATATGTATTACATATATATATATAAATATATATATAATATATATATATATATATAATATATATAATAAATATATATATAAAATATATATAATATACTAATATATTATATGGCATAAGATCACAGTAAAACAGGTGATTTCAAAATATGCAAAACAACCACTCTGAAAGAATAGAGAAAATTCCAAGCCATTCCCGTGGCTACATCACATTATCAAGGAACTAGAAAGTGAAGCATCCAAGGAAGCTATATAAGGGGTCCGGGCCAGCACCTCACTTATCAGATATCCCACAACGGTAAACAACGTGACGCGCGGCGGCCAACATGGGATAGGTCCTTTTGCACAACTCACCCCCAAGCTATTCTATTCTACCAAAGAAAATTTAAAAATTATTTGTCCAGTGTATTATTAAATTTCTTCCAAAATTCTATTAATTATAAATGGATCTAATTTATATAAACCAAAGGAAATATTCATATTCTTGGTCAAAACTTGCTTTTTATGAAGCAAGATTCAATTATATTCCTGTCGACCATGACTTGCTGATACAACTTTCTCAACTTTTTGAAAATCAATTGGATGGTTTAAAATCTCTTACATGAATAAATAGAGCATTGGAATCATTGTCCAGTTCTAATGCTAATTTATGGTTGTTTGTTAATCTTAGTTCAGATTTTTACCAGTTTGACCGTATAAACTTTATAAATCGCAAATTTTACAAGGAATCTTAAAGACACATCCATCAGCATTTTGGGGGAATTCTTTATCAAAAGTTTTTTTTACTGTTATCAGATTTTTGAAGACAACTATAATATTAAAAGACTTAAGAAGAGAAGCATATCAACCAAGTTTTCATGGTAAGGGATGAAAAAACATATTTTTAGTTAAATAAGGCTGGTCCCCCTTTTTTGGATAACAAAGTGTTTTCTAACATCTTTAAAAGATTTATCAATTACATTTTTTTTTGGGTATTTTAAATCATTACCGTATTTCATAAATTTTGGATATTTACCTCATCATATGAACTCAGGACTACAATTCGTAAAGCTCTCAAAAACATTGATTGAGAAAACCAAACAGTTTGACTCTATCTTGAATGCAAAGCAGGAATAATAGTGGACATAGGACAGTTATTTGTAGGTTTCTAATAAATTTTAAATTTGAATTCATTATTACCCTTTAATAAATAAAACATCTTAGAAAGGCAATGAGTTATTTACTTCAAACTCAACTGTAAAGTTATAGAATGGGCTAAGCATTTAATTTTCCAAGAATATGGTGTATATCTACATTTAACCAACCAATTGATTTTCAAAAGTTGAGAAAGTAGTATCAAGCAAGTCCATGGTCGACAGAATATAATTGAATTCTTGCTTCAAAAAAGCATTTTGACAATAATATGAATATTTCCTTTGTTTATATAAATTAAGAACCATTATAATTAATAAGAATTTAATAATACACTGGACAAAATAATTTTTTTAAATTTTCTTGGGTAGAATAGCTTGGGTGAGTTGTGTAAAGGACCTATCCAAGTTGGCTCCCGCGCGTCACTTGTTTAACCGTTTGTGAGATTCAGATAGTGAGGTTCGCCGACCCCTTATATAGCTTCCGTTGGATGCTTCAACTTTCATATCTCTGATAATGTGAGTAGTCACGAAAGCGATTGGAATTTCTCTATTCTTTCAAGTGGTTTGTTTTTGCATATATATATATATATATATAATATATATATATATATATATATATATATATATATATATATATATAATATAATATATATATATATATTATATATGTGTGTGTGTGTGTGTGTGTGTGTGTGATGATATAAGTAGTAGGTTGGTAGACAGGCAACAGCCCAGGGAGTACTAACCATCCTGCCAAGTGAGTGTATAACAAAAGCCTAATTGTTTTACACATTGTAGGATGCTGGTGTCCTTTTTTCTCTGTCTCTCTAAACATTCAATGATTTCAGGTACATCTTGCTACTTCCTACTTACACTTAGGTCACACGACACATATATGTGCAAGCATATATAACATACCCCTCTGGGTTTCATCAAATTTCTAATAGTTCTTGTTTATTTCCTCTTATCTCCATGGGGAAGTGGAACTAGAATTCTCCTATTAAGCCATGCGTGTTGTAAGAGGCGGCCTAAAATGTGAGGAGCAAGGCCTATAACCCCTTCTCATGTATAAAATACAAATTAATATGAGAAACTTTTCGTTTTTTCTTTTGGGCCACCCCCACCTTCATGGATCAGCTGGTATGTAGAAAATAAAGAAAGAATGTATAATATATATATATATATATATATATATATATATATATATATATATATATATAAATATATATAATAAATATATATATATATAAAAATATATATATATATATATGTATATATATATATAAATATATATATATAATGCCAATAAATCACAAGTAAACAGGTGATTTCAAAATATGCAAAACAACCACTCTGAAAGAATAAGAAATTCCAAGCGCTTTGTCGTGACACACACATTATACAAGAACTATGAAGTGAAGCATCCAAGGAAGTCCAGTGTTTACAAGCCAGCCACCACCACAATCAGCTTCCCAAACATACAACTGGAACATTTCATATTTATCACAGCCCTTTGTAGTGATTGCACCTGCAAAATAATACACTGGAACAAAATAATAGCTTGGGGGTGAGATGCTGCAAAGGACCTATCCAAGGTTGGCGTTCCCGCGTGTCACGTGGTTTAAAACCGTTGTGAGATCTGATAGAGAGTGCTGGCCGGGGGGGGGGGAGCCCCGAGAGATGCGAGCGCTTCCTGTCGGAGATGCTTCACTTCATAGTTCCTTGATAATGTGAGTAGGTCACGAAAGCGCTTGTGATTTCTCTATTCTTCAGAGTGGTTGTTTTGCAATATATATATAAAATATAATATATATATATATATATTATATATATAATAAAATATATATATATATATATATATAATATATATATAATATATATATAGTTAACGTATATATATTAGCTCTCATGAGTACACAAAACTGCTCGTTTTAATAAATATATAAGCTGTTCTGGAATTAACACACTTCTCCTCTCCTCTATAAACTCATATGATTTATATAACTGACATTAATGATTTCACACTCAAACAATGTTGTGGTATATCCCATTTATATACAGTGGACTCTAACCAGCGATGGCATCGATTAATGATAATCTGACTAGTCGATACAATTTAAACCGCAAATTTAGCCTCGACTAGCACTTAAAACCAGACCAACGCTATTTCATCCCGTTTGAGACATATCCACTTTGGCATGAGGGCGCCTCACTTGTCCCATTGGGTGCCAGTGTTTACGAAGTCCAGCCACCACCACAGTCACTTCCAAACATACAACTGAACTTTTTCATATTATCAGGCCGGCCTTTGATAGTGAATGCGGCCAACCTGCAAATACATCACCATGGCCCCAAGAAGCTTCTAGAGCCAACCTAAAGCAAAAAGGGTGAGGAATTACTAGGGATGAAGAAAGAGATCATTGCTAAGTATGAAAGGTGAATGCGTGTCGCCTGCCTGGAACTGGGTTGTTCAGACTGATCGTAACCCCAATCAACCATCCTACTATTGTGGGCAAAAAACGCAATCAAGGAAGCTGTTTCTGCCAAAGTACAACTATGTATTTTGAAAGTTGGGGGCTGAGATCGCAAGCGATATAGAAATGTTGAGAGACTCTCATTGGTGTGGATAAATGAGAAACAGTAGCAGGAGATAGCATCTCTCAAGCGATCATGTGAAAAGGCAAGGAAGTATTGCATCGGATGAATTAATAAAAAAAAAGCCACAACTAGAGATGTGAGTGAATTAAGGCCATCAAAGTTGGTTTGAGGAGATTTAAGAAGCGAGTGGCATTCATAGTGTGATAGCTATGTGAGGCTGCCAGTATCGGACCAAAAATGGCTTGAAAAATACGAGCAGGAATCAAGGGGTACAATAGACCAATAGATGACTGAATCCTGAACAAGTGTTTAATTGTGGCGAAACAACCCTGTTTTGGAAGAAAAAGCCAAGCAGGATGTACATTACTCAGGAGGAAAAGGCACTCCCAGGACATAAGCCTATGAAAGACAGGCTTACTCTGTTGATGTGTGCCAATGCTAGTGGTGAATGCAAAGTTTACCTGGAGTTTACCTGGAGAGAGTTCCGGGGGTCAACGCCCCCACAGCCCAGTCTGTGACCAGGCCTCCTGGTGGATCAGAGCCTGATCAACCAGGCTGTTGCTGCTGGCTGCACGCAAACCAACGTACGAGCCACAGCCCGGCTGATCCGGAACTGACTTTAGGTGCTTGTCCAGTGCCAGCTTGAAGACTGCCAGGGGTCTGTTGGTAATCCCCCTTATGTGTGCTGGGAGACAGTTGAACAGTCTCGGGCCCCTGACACTTATTGTATGGTCTCTTAACGTGCTACTGACACCCCTGCTTTTCATTGGGGGGATGGTGCATCGTCTGCCAAGTCTTTTGCTTTCGTTGTGAGTGATTTTCGTGTGCAAGTTCGGTACTAGTCCCTCTAGGATTTTCCAGGTGTATATAATCATGTATCTTTCCCTCCTGCGTTCCAGGGAATACAGGTTTAGGAACCTCAAGCGCTCCCAATAATTGAGGTGTTTTATCTCCGTTATGCGCGCCGTGAAAGTTCACCTGCCTTGAAAGGTGCTGTTAGTGTGCAGCAATATTCCAGCCTAGACAGAACAAGTGACCTGAAGAGTGTCATCATGGGCTTGGCCTCCCTAGTTTTAAAGGTTCTCATTATCCATCCTGTCATTTTTCTAGCAGATGCGATTGATACAATGTTATGGTCCTTGAAGGTGAGATCCTCCGACATGATCACTCCCAGGTCTTTGACGTTGGTGTTTTCGCTCTATTTTGTGGCCAGAATTTGTTTTGTACTCTGATGAAGATTTAATTTCCTCATGTTTACCATATCTGAGTAATTGAAATTTCTCATCGTTGAACTTCATATTGTTTTCTGCAGCCCACTGAAAGATTTGGTTGATGTCCGCCTGGAGCTTTGCAGTGTCTGCAATGGAAGACACTGTCATGCAGATTCGGGTGTCATCTGCAAAGGAAGACACGGTGGCTGTGGCTGACATCCTTGTCTATGTCGGATATGAGGATGAGGAACAAGAAGGGAGCGAGTACTGTGCCTTGTGGAACAGAGCTTTTCACCGTAGCTGCCTCGGACTTTACTCTGTTGACGACTACTCTCTGTGTTCTGTTAGTGAGGAAATTATAGATCCATCGACCGACTTTTCCTGTTATTCCTTTAGCACGCATTTTGTGCGCTATTATGCCATGGTCACACTTGTCGAAGGCTTTTGCAAAGTCTGTATATATTACATCTGCATTCTTTTTGTCTTCTAGTGCATTTAGGACCTTGTCGTAGTGATCCAATAGTTGAGACAGACAGGAGCGACCCTGTTCTAAACCCATGTTGCCTGGGTTGTGTAACTGATGGGTTTCTAGATGGTGGTGATCTGCTTCTTGGGACCCTTTTAAAGATTTTTTATGAATGAGATGTTAGTGCTATTGGTCTGTATTTTCTTTGCTGTTGTTTTACTGCCCCTTTTTGTGGAGTGGGCTATGTCTGTTGTTTTAGTAACTGTGGGATGACCCCCGTGCCATGCCCCCTCTCCATAGATGGAAAAGTCTCGTGATAGGGGCTTCTTGCAGTTCTTGATGAACACAGAGTTCCATGATCTGGCCCTGGGGCAGAGTGCATAGGCATGTCATTTATCGCCTGTTCGAAGTCATTTGGCGTCAGGATAACATCGGATAGGCTTGTTTTTAATCAATTTTGTGGCTCTCTCATAAAAATTCATTTTGATCTTCGACTCTCAGTCCTGGTTAGCGGCTTGCTAAAACTGAGTCATATTGGGACTTGAGTACTCACTCATTTTTGCTGTCATCCGGGGTAGGACCCATCTTGTTTAAGTAGGGGCCCAATACTGGACGTTGTTCTCGATTTTGATTTGGCATAGGAAAGAAATACTTTGGTTTCTTTCGATTTCATTTATGGTTTTTAGTTCTTCCCGCGATTCCTGACTCCTAAAGGATTCTTTTAGCTTAAGTTCGATGCTTGCTATTTCTCTGACCAGTGTCCTCCCTACGCATTTCAGATTATTGACCCTTTTAGCCCTCTGTTATTCTTTTCCGTCGCCTGTAAAGGGAGCGCCTGTCTCTTTCTGTTTTACATCTACTCCTTCCTCTTTTTTTTAGAGGAATAAGCCTTGTGCATACATCGAGTGCCACCGAGTAAATCTGTTCTAGCATTTAAATTGGGGTCTGTGTTGCTTAGTATATCTTCCCAACTTATATCGGTTAGGACTTGGTTTACTTGGGCCCACTTTATGTTTGTTATTGAAGTTGAATTTGGTGAATGCTCCCTCGTGACTAATCTCATTATGTCGGTCTGGGCTATGCGCATACATGACTGAACCTCAATTATGTTGTGATCTGAGTATATTGTTTTTGATATGGTGACATTTCTTATCAGATCATCATTGTTAGTGAAGATGAGGTCTAGTTTATTCTCCAGTGTAGTAGGCTCTATTATTTGCTGGTTTAAATTGAATTTTGTGCAGAGATTTAAAAGCTCGCGTGAGTGTGAGTTTTTCATCAGAGCTGCCTCCTGGTGTTATTACTGCAACAATATTATTTGCTATATTCCTCCATTTTAGGTGCCTTAAGTTGAAATCCCCCAGGAGCAAGATGTTGGGTGCAGGAGCTGGAAGGTTTTCCAGACAGTGGTCAATTTTTAACAGCTGTTCCTGGAATTGCTGGGATGTTGGGATCCGGAGGCTTGTAGACTACCACAATGACTAGGTTTTGGTTCTCGACCTTTACTGCTAAAACTTCCCTACATCATTTGAGGCATTTAGCAGTTCTGAAACCTTAAATTTGGGGGTACACTATGAAACTCCCAGAGTGTTCAGGAAAAACAATGTTTTCAAGGCTAATTTGTGTGTGCTGTGGAGGGCAAACAGTAAGGCATGGGTCACTAGGGACTTTCTCTATGACTGGTTTACAAGTTGGACCACTTTGGGAAAAACATAAAGGGAAAGATGGTACAGGGATCTAGGGCAGATAGTTTTTTGCGACAGAAAGCCGTGACTCGAAGCGGTCCTAGTGGCATTAAAAGAACAAGGGAATAACCCCCGAAAAAGAATGTTTCCCCAAGTGCAAGGAAGGGGTTTCCCCCTTTTAAACACTAAGA
>NC_069457.1:33838602-33853841 GCF_026875155.1 Cherax quadricarinatus | reverse complement strand
AAATAAATAGCTTGGGGGTGAGTTGTGCAAAGGACCTATCCAAGTTGGCTCGCCGCGTGTCACGTGTTTTAACCGTTGTGGGATCTGATAGTGAGGTGCTGGCCGGACCCCTTATATAGCTTCCTTGGATGCTTCACTTTCATAGTTCCTTGATAATGTGAGTAGTCATGAAAGCGCTTGGAATTTCTCTATTCTTTCAGAGTGGTTGTTTTGCATATATTATATATATATATATATATAATATATAATATATATATATATATATATATATATTATATATATATATATATATATATATATATATATTGTTTATACTGTATATTAGCTCTCATGAGTAACAAAAACTGCTCGTTTTATAAAATATGTAAGATGTTCTGAACATTAACACAACTTCTCTCCTCTATCAACTCATATGATTTATATAACTGACATTAATTTATTTCACACTCAACAATGTTGTGGTATATCCCTTTTATATACAGTGGACCCTCAACCAGCGATGGCATCGATTAACGATAAATCTGACTAGCGATACATTTTAACGCAAAATTTTTGCCTCGACTAGCACTTAAAAACCTGACCAACGCTATTCGTTCCGTTTGAGACATATCCACTTTGGCATGAGCGCGCCTCACTTATCCCATGGGTGCCAGTGTTTACAAGCCAGCCAGCCACCACAGTCGCTTCCAAACATACAACTGGAACATTTCATATTATCACAGCCTTTGTAGTGATTGCACCTGCAAATAAGTCACCATGGGCCCCAAGAAAGCTTCTAGAGCCAACCCTATAGCAAAAAGGGTGAGAATTACTATGGAGATGAAGAAAGAGATCATTGCTAAGTATGAAAGTGAAGTGCGTGTCTCTGAGCTGGTCAGACTGTATAGTAAACCCCGATCAACCATCGCTACTATTGTGGGCAAGAAAACGGCAATCAAGGAAGCTGTTCTTGCCAAAGGTGCAACTATGTTTTTGAAACTGAGATCGCAAGCGATAGAAGATGTTGAGAGACTCTCATTGGTGTGGATAAATGAGAAACAGATAGCAGGAGATAGCATCTCTCAAGTGATCATGTGAAAAGGCTAGGAAGTTGCACGATGATTTAATTAAAAAAATGCCAGCAACTAGAGATGTGAGTGAATTTAAGGCCAGCAAAGGTTGGTTTGAGAGATTTAAGAAGCGTAGTGGCATACATAGTGTGATAAGGCATGGTGAGGCTGCCAGTTCGGACCAAAAAGTGGCTGAAAAATACGTGCAGGAATTCAAGGGGTACATAGACAATGAATGACTGAAACCTGAACAAGTGTTTAATTGTGGCGAAACACGCCTGTTTTGGAAGAAAATGCCAAGCAGGATGTACATTACTCAGGAGGAAAAGGCACTCCCAGGACATAAGCCTATGAAAGACAGGCTTACTCTGTTGATGTGTGCCAATGCTAGTGGTGAATGCAAAGTTACCCTGGAGTTTACCTGGAGAGAGTTCCGGGGGTCAATGCCCCCACAGCCCGGTCTGCGACCAGGCCTCCTGGTGGATCAGAGCCTGATCAACCAGGCTGTTGCTGCTGGCTGCACACAAACCAACGTACGAGCCACAGCCCGGCTGATCCGGAACTGACTTTAGGTGCTTGTCCAGTGCCAGCTTGAAGACTGCCATGGGTCTGTTGGTAATCCCCCTTATGTGTGCTGGGAGGCAGTTGAACAGTCTTGGGCCCCTGACACTTATTGTATGGTCTCTTAACGTGCTAGTGACACCCCTGCTTTTCATTGGGGGGATGGTGCATCGTCTGCCAAGTCTTTTGCTTTCGTTGTGAGTGATTTTCGTGTGAAAGTTCGGTACTAGTCCCTCTAGGATTTTCCAGGTGTATATAATCATGTATCTCTCCCTCCTGCGTTCCAGGGAATACAGGTTTAGGAACCTCAAGCGCTCCCAATAATTGAGGTGTTTTATCTCCATTATGCACGCCGTGAAAGTTCTCTGTACATTTTCTAGGTCGGCAATTTCACCTGCCTTGAAAGGTGCTGTTAGTGTGCAGCAATATTCCAGCCTAGATAGAACAAGTGACCTGAAGAGTGTCATCATGGGCTTGGCCTCCCTAGTTTTGAAGGTTCTCATTATCCATCCTGTCATTTTTCTAGCAGATGCGATTGATACAATGTTATGGTCCTTGAAGGTGAGATCCTCCAACATGATCACTCCCAGGTCTTTGACGTTGGTGTTTCGCTCTATTTTGTGGCCAGAATTTGTTTTGTACTCTGATGAAGATTTAATTTCCTCATGTTTACCATATCTGAGTAATTGAAATTTCTCAACGTTGAACTTCATAATGTTTTCTGCAGCCCACTGAAAGATTTGGTTGATGTCCGCCTGGAGCTTTGCAGTGTCTGCAATGGAAGACACTGTCATGCAGATTCGGGTGTCATCTGCAAAGGAAGACACGGTGCTGTGGCTGACATCCTTGTCTATGTCGGATATGAGGATGAGGAACAAGAAGGGAGCGAGTACTGTGCCTTGTGGAACAGAGCTTTTCACCGTAGCTGCCTCGGACTTTACTCTGTTGACGACTACTCTCTGTGTTCTGTTAGTGAGGAAATTATAGATCCATCGACCGACTTTCCTGTTATTCCTTTAGCACGCATTTTGTGCGCTATTATGCCATGGTCACACTTGTCGAAGGCTTTTGCAAAGTCTGTATATATTACATCTGCATTCTTTTTGTCTTCTAGTGCATTTAGGACCTTGTCGTAGTGATCCAATAGTTGAGACAGACAGGAGAGACCTGTTCTAAACCCATGTTGCCCTGGGTTGTGTAACTGATGGTTTTCTAGATGGGTGGTGATCTTGCTTCTTAGGACCCTTTCAAAGATTTTTATGATATGGGATGTTAGTGCTATTGGTCTGTAGTTCTTTGCTGTTGCTTTACTGCCCCGTTTGTGGAGTGGGGCTATGTCTGTTGTTTTTAGTAACTGTGGGACGACCCCCGTGTCCATGCTCCCTCTCCATAGGATGGAAAAGTCTCGTGATAGGGGCTTCTTGCAGTTCTTGATGAACACAGAGTTCCATGAGTCTGGCCCTGGGGCAGAGTGCATGGGCATGTCATTTATCGCCTGTTCGAAGTCATTTGGCGTCAGGATAACATCAGATAGGCTTGTGTTAATCAAATTTTGTGGCTCTCTCATAAAAAATTCATTTTGATCTTCGACTCTCAGTCTGGTTAGCGGCTTGCTAAAAACTGAGTCATATTGGGACTTGAGTAGCTCACTCATTTCCTTGCTGTCATCCGTGTAGGTCCCATCTTGTTTAAGTAGGGGCCCAATACTGGACGTTGTTCTCGATTTTGATTTGGCAAAGGAGAAGAAATACTTTGGGTTTCTTTCGATTTCATTTATGGCTTTTAGTTCTTCCCGCGATTCCTGACTCCTAAAGGATTCTTTTAGCTTAAGTTCGATGCTTGCTATTTCTCTGACCAGTGTCTCCCTACGCATTTCAGATATATTGACCTCTTTTAGCCGCTCTGTTATTCTTTTCCGTCGCCTGTAAAGGGAGCGCCTGTCTCTTTCTATTTTACATCTACTCCTCCTTTTTCTTAGAGGAATAAGCCTTGTGCATACATCGAGTGCCACCGAGTAAATCTGTTCTAGGCATAAGTTGGGGTCTGTATTGCTTAGTATATCTTCCCAGCTTATATCGGTTAGGACTTGGTTTACTTGGTCCCACTTTATGTTTTTGTTATTGAAGTTGAATTTCGTGAATGCTCCCTCGTGACTAATCTCATTATGTCGGTCTGGGGCTACGCGCATACATGACTGAACCTCAATTATGTTGTGATCTGAGTATATTGTTTTTGATATGGTGACATTTCTTATCAGATCATCATTGTTAGTGAAGATGAGGTCTAGTGTATTCTCCAGTCTAGTAGGCTCTATTATTTGCTGGTTTAAATTGAATTTTGTGCAGAGATTTAAAAGCTCGCGTGAGTGTGAGTTTTCATCAGAGCTGCCTCCTGGTGTTATTACTGTAACAATATTATTTGCTATATTCCTCCATTTTAGGTGCCTTAAGTTGAAATCCCCCAGGAGCAAGATGTTGGGTGCAGGAGCTGGAAGGTTTTCCAGACAGTGGTCAATTTTTAACAGCTGTTCCTGGAATTGCTGGGATGTTGCATCCGGAGGCTTGTAGACTACCACAATGACTAGGTTTTGGTTCTCGACCTTTACTGCTAAAACTTCCACTACATCATTTGAGGCATTTAGCAGTTCTGAAACCTTTATTGGTGTATCACTATGAAACTCCCAGAGTGTTCAGGAAAAACAATGTTGTCAAGGCTAATTTGTGTGTGCTGTGGAGGGCAAACAGTAAGGCATGGGTCACTAGGGACTTTCTCTATGACTGGTTACAATGTTGTGAACCACTTTAGGAAAGTCATAAAGGAACGAGAGGTACAGGTATCTATGGACAGATATGTTGTGCGACAGAAGTCCAGTGACTCTGAAGCTGGTCCTAGTGGCATTAAAAGAACAAGGGAAGTAACCCCAGAAAAAGACTTGCTACCTCAAGTGCTAATGGAAGGGGATTCCCCTTCTAAACACTAAGAAGATCAACACTCTCCCCTCCTCCCATCCCACCAATCATCACCAGATCTTCAATAAAGGTAAGTGTCATGTAACTGTGCATGTCTTCTTCAGTTTGTGTGTATTAAAATTAATTCATGTCGTAAATTTTTTTTTTCTCAATACTTTGGGGTGTCTTGCACAGATTAATTTGATTTCCATTATTTCTTATTGGGAAAATTAACTTGACTAACGATTATTTCGATTAACGATGAGCTCTCAGGAATAGATTAATATCGCTGGTTGAGGGTCCACTGTATTCTGATGAGTTTGTAACTAAAATATTCCTGAAACATTAAACACTAACATGCTTTATCTCTTGAATGAACTTGTGTATGTTTCACAAGATGTTTTTTTTGATTAAAACATTTCAGACACTCAGAACATTGATATGATTTATCTCCTGTATGTACTCTCATAGGTGTCACAAGACTGCTTTCTTTATTAAAACATTTCAGACACTCAGAACATTAATATGATTTATCTCCTGTATGTACTCTCATAGGTGTCACAAGACTGCTTTCTTTATTAAAATATTTCAGACACTCAGAACATTAATATGATTTATCTCCTGTATGAACTCTCATATGTTTCACAAGAGTGCTTTTTTCACTAAAATATTTCAGACACTCAGAACATTGATATGGTTTATCTCCTGTATGTACTCTCATATGTTTCACAAGAGTGCTTTTTTCACTAAAATATTTCAGACACTCAGAACATTGATATGATTTATCTCCTGTATGTACTCTCATGTGTGTCACAAGACTGCCTTTTACACTAAAACATTTCATACACTCAGAACATTGATATGATTTATCTCCTGTATGTACTCTCATATGTTTCACAAGAGTGCTTTTTTCACTAAAACATTTCAGACACTCAGAACAATGATATGGTTTAATTCCTGCATGTACTCTCATATGGGTCACAAGATTGCCTTTTTGATTAAAACATTTCAGACACTCAGAACATTAATATGATTTATCTCCTGTATGAACTCTCATATGTTTCACAAGATTGCTTTTTTCACTAAAATATTTCAGACACTCAGAACATTGATATGGTTTATCTCCAGTATGTACTCTCATGTGTGTCACAAGACAGCTTTTTACACTAAAACATTTCAGACACTCAACACATTGATATGGTTTATCTCCTGTATGAACTCTCATATGTTTCAAAAGAGCACTTTTTTCATTAAAATATTTCAGACACTCAGAACATTGATATGGTTTATCTCCTGTATGTACTCTCATATGGGTCACAAGATTGCCTTTTTTATTAAAACATTTCAGACACTCAGAACATTGATATGGTTTATCTCCTGTATGTACTCTCATATGGGTCACAAGATTGCCTTTTTTATTAAAACATTTCAGACACTCAGAACACTGATACGGTTTATCTCCTGTATGCACTCTCATATGTGTCAAAAAACTGCTTTTTTGATTAAAACATTTCAGACACTCAGAACATTGATATGGTTTATCTCCTGTATGAACTCTCATATGATTTACAAGACTGCTTTTTACACTAAAACATTCCAGACACTCAGAACATTGATATGGTTTATCTCCTGTATGTACTCTCATATGTTTCACAAGACTTCTTTTTACACTAAAACATTTCAGACACTCAGAACATTGATATGGTTTTTCTCCTGTATGTACTCTCATGTGTGACACAAGACTGCCTTTCACACTAAAGCATTTCAGACACTCAGAACATTGATATGGTTTATCTCCTGTATGTACTCTCACATGTTTATCAAGATTACTTTTTTCACTAAAACATTTCAGACACTCAGAACATTGATATGGTTTATCTCCTGTATGTACTCTCACATGTTTCTCAAGATTACTTTTTACACTAAAGCATTTCAGACACTCAGAACATTGATATGGTTTATCTCCTGTATGTACTCTCACATGTCTCTCAAGATTACTTTTTTCACTAAAACATTTCAGACACTCAGAACATTGATATGGTTTATCTCCTGTATGTACTCTCACATGTGTCACAAGATAATTTTTACTAAAACATTTCAGACACTCAGAACATTCATATGATTTGTGTTCTTTATGTTTTTCCATATTTTTTTAAATGAAAGTATTTCATTTAAAATATTTTAGTCATACAACAGTGGTATAGTTAATCTTCCTTATATACTCACATCTCTACTTCATGATTTTTTAAAATATTTTGGACACTGAACACATGGTTTTCCTTATGAACATATTCATATGTTAAGATTTATTTAGGCAAAACTTTTTCTACTTAAGAGCACTAATAAAGTTCACATTGTTTGTTAAAACACTATCATAATTTTTATTTTGTGTTAAAACATTAATATATGAACTAGAACACTGCAGACTCACTCAACAATATTATTATTATTATTATTATTATTATTATTATTATTATTATTATTATTATCTGCTTTTGTGTTTAAACAAATTTCTCTGTATTCTTTTATTGACCCTTTGAGGGTTCAAATCCCCAGTCTGAAAATTCCCCACAGGTTCTAAAAATCATTACTTTTTCTTAGGAAATCATAATCTTTTTCTGAATGTAATAAAATAAAATAATTTTATAAAGAAATGATGAAGTTATACTCTTGTAAATTTTGCTGTGTCAGAAATATTTATGTATTGGCAATTTTGCCCATTTTGAGTCATGTTTTTTGCCAATTACATAGTTCCATGAGACCAAATTCTTAGCTATTTCACTAGTATGTGTTCTATATTATCTATTAAGCACATAAAATTGCCCAATTCAACTATTTCAACTTCCCAATAAAGTGATTAAAAAGTGGTAATATGGCCAATTTCACACAAAATTCAAACCATTCCAATTTCAAAATAGGATCCAGAATAATCAATGTAGGCAACCTGGCACTAAACTAACATTTCTGCTACTTATTAATTACATTTGTAGGCTTTACAGATGAATTTCATTTTGATTTTTTATTCAAAAATTATTTTTATACACACCAAAAAATAGAAAAGTTACTGTTATTCAATATTGTAATAATTGTATAAATAATATCAGTGCATTCAGCAGCACACATTAAACCCACCAGCTGACGTGTATTGGACACGTGATGTGGTTGTTTACACTCTAATATTAGCAAAAACAGAACATTTCTACTACTCCGAACTCAATTTCAAGCTATTTTCAGCACTAAAATCCATCAAAGTCATTTCTGTAATACATCTTCTATTCTATCAAATGAGACCAAGAAACAGTAAATGCTACTATAAAAAACATGAAAATACACCAGAAATTTTCTTTTTTAATCCAAAAACACAGTTGCACTTTTTTTTTCTAATTATGCACTGCCTTCTGCAAGATTTGTTTTATATAGTGCACACTTACCACATAGATGCATTCTCTCATATTTAGGCCCAAATTTACTACTCACAGCTTATCTGAGTAAGCTGAGTTCATGATGTAGTACTGCAGCTTGGACCCCAGCTTAAAGTCATAGAACTACAAAACGAACCCTCAAAGAATTAACTGCCATGCATTTTTAGATAGAATTAACAGTATCAAATGCAAAATTGTTTAATTAGTAACAGCTAGTTAAAAATCCACAAGAAGAACATCTGTTGCCTTTCTTGAAGTACTGAAGATATAGTGTCTGGTAAGACACAGCCTTGTAGTCCTCCACAAAATACATCTGCAACAGAAACATGAGTCCGTATAGTACAATATTCCACAATTACCAACACAACATAATCAACCAATAAAGTTTTTTCTCTATTGTCAAAAGCTTCACTAAATAAAATTGTCACTTAACCCTTTCAGGGTTTCTGATATACTAGTACAGCTTACGCACTAGGGTTTTTGATGTACAGTGGACCCCACCTTACGATGGCATCGCGTTACGTTAAATCTGCCATACGATGCATTTGAATGCAAAAATTTTGCCTCGCTTCACGATGAAAAACTCGCCGGGACACGTCCCACGTGTGGCCTCAGCTGCCCCATGGGTGCCAGTGTTTACAAGCCAGCCAGTGCGGATGCATCTAAGCATACATTCAGTACATTTCACATTATCACAGTGTTTTTAGTGCTTGTAGCTGCAAAATAAGTCACCATGAGCCCCAAGAAAGCTTCTAGTGCCAACCCTGTGGTAAAAAGGCTGAAAATTAATTTGGAAATGAAGAACGAGATAGTGAATAAGTATGAAAGTGGAGTGCGTGCCTCTGAGCTGGCCAGGTTGTACAACAAACACCAATCAACCATCTCTACTATACTGGCCAACAAACAGGCAATCAAGGAAGCTGTTCTTGCAAATGGTGCAAGCTTGTTTTCGAAACAGAGATTGCAAGTGATAGAAGATGTTGAGAGACTTTTATTGGTGTGGATAAACGAAAAACAGATAGGAGGAGATAGCATCTCTTAAGTGATCATATGTGAAAAGGCTAGGAAGTTGCATGACGATTTAATTAGAAAAATGCCTACAACTAATGGTGATGAGAGTGAACTTAAGGCCAGCAAAGGTTGGTTTGAGAGATTTAAGATTCGTAGTGGTATACACAGTGTGATAAGGCATGGCAACGCTTCCAGTTCAGACCAAAAAGCAGATGAAAAATATGTGAAGGAATTCAAGGACTACATAGACAGTGAAGAACTGAAACCTGAACAAGTGTTTAATTGGGACATAACGGGCCTGTTTTGGAAGAAATTGCCAAGCAGGACCTATATTACTCAGGAGGAAAAAGCACTGCCTGGACATAAGCCTATGAAAGACAAGTTTACTCTTCTGATGTGTGCTAATGCTAGTGGTGATTGCGAAGTGAAGCCTTTATTGGTGTATCACGCTGAACCCCAGAGTGTTCATTCAAAACAATGTCCTCAAGGCTAATTTGTGTGTGCTGTGGAGGCCAAACAGTAAGGCATCGGTCACTAGGGACTTTTTCTATGACTGGTTACACATGCATTTGCCCCCAATGTGAAAAATTACCTAATGGAAAATAAATTGGACCATAAGTGCCTCCTGGTATTAAAAAAAGCTCCTCATCATCCTTCAGACTTGGCAGAGCGACTTTCTGGGGACAAGAGCTTCATTAAAATCAAGATTTTGCCTCCTAATACCATCCCTCTCCAGCAGCCCATGGACCAGAAGGTCATTTCACACTTCAAAAAACTCTACACAAAAGCTATGTTTCAAAGGTGCCTTGAAGTGACCTCAGACACTCAATTGACTCTAACCCTTTCAGGGTCCAAGGCCCAAATCTGGAGTCACGCACCAGTGTCCAAGAATTTAAAAAAAAAAAATTTGTTATTTTTTCTTATGAAATCGTAGAGAATCTTTTTGTGAAGGTAATAAAACAAAAAGTACGAAATTTGGTGGAAAATTGATGAAATTATGCTCTCGCGAATTTTGATGTGTCAGCGATATTTACGAATCGACGATTTTGCCGACTTTGACTCCCATTTTAGGCCATTTACATTATTCCAATCAACCAAATTCTTAGCTATTTCACTAGTATTACTTCTATTCTATCGATTGAGCACAAGAAATCGCCAAGTCAACTGTTTCAACTACAAAATAAAGTGATCGGAAATTGTTAATTTGGCCAATTAACACAAAGTTCAAAATATTCCAATTTCAAAAAGGGTCCAGAATGAACAATGTAGGCATTCCTGGCACTAAACTAACATTTCCTCTGTTCATTAGTTATGTTTTGAGGCTTTACAAATAAATTCCATTTTGATTTTTTATTCACATAATGAATTTTTATTCACACCAAAAAATAGAAGATTTACTGTTATGCAATACTGTAATAATTGTATAAATATCATCACCATATTTGTGAATGCATATTAGACCCACCAGCTGACGTGTATTAGACGTATGAGGTCGTTTGTTTACTCTTGAATATCGGCAAAAACTTAACATTTCTGCTACTTTGAGCTCAGTTTCAAGCCATTTCCAGTGCTAAAACCAATCAAAATCATCTCTATTTCTGTAATATGTCTTCCATTCTATCAAATGAGACCAAGAATCGCAAATACAACTATAAAAAAACATACGAAAAAACACTGCAAAGTTGCTGTTTTAATCGAAAAATCATGATTTAATTTTTTTTCTCTCATTATACACAGTGTGCTGCAGGATCTGTTTTATGTGGTGCACACATACCACATAGATGTATTCTCTCATATCTAGGCCCAAATGTACCACTCACAGTTTATAAGAGTGAGCTGAGCTCATGGCGTAGATCTACGGTTTGGACCCTGAACGTAAAGCCGTAGATCTACGGGACGGACCCTGAAAGGGCTAAGAAAGTTTTGGAAAGATCACTTTAGTATCCTCAGATGTGTAAACCTTATAGCCAAGGCTTCGGAGGGAGTGACTAAGAGGACCTTGAACTCTGCTTGGGAGAAACTGTGGCCAGAATGTGTAGACAAAAGGGATTTTGGGACTAACCCTGAGAAGAGTATGCTAGTTGAGGAATCAATGGTGGCATCGGGGAAGTCCTTGGGGTTGGAGGTTACTGGGGAGGATGTGGAAGAGTTGGTGGAGGAGGACAATGAAGAACTAACCACTGATGAGCTGCTAAATCATCTTCAACAGCAAGAAGCCAGACCTAAGGAAACTGCTTCAGAGGAGGGGAAAGAAAAATTGAAGAAGTTGCCTACTTCAAAGATTAAGGAAATGTGTGAAAAGTGAGTTGAAGTGCAAACCTTTATGGATGAAAATCACCCTCACAGAGCTATTGCAAGCTGTGCTGGTGACTATTACAATGACAATGTTGTGAACCACTTTAGACAATTCATAAAGGAACGAGAGGTTCTGAGCTCTATTGACAGATATGTTGTGCGATTGAGGTCCAGTGACTCTCAAGCTCGTCCTAGTGGCATTAAAAGAAGAAGGGAAGTAACTCCGGAAAAGGACTTGCTACCTCAAGTCCTTATGGAAGGGGATTCCCCTACTAAACAATAACTCTCCCCTCCTCCCATCCCATCAATCATCACCAGATCTTCATTAAAGGTAAGCGTCATGTATTCTATTCTTAGTACAGTAGTAACTGTGCATGTCTTCTTCAGTATGTGTGTATTAAAATTAATATTTCATGTGGTAATTTTTTTTTCATACTTTGGGGTGTCAGGAATAGATTAATTTGATTTCCATTATTTCTTATGGGGAAAATTAATTCACCTTACAATAATTTCGGCATACAATGAGCTCTCAGGAACGGATTAATATTGTAAGGCGGGGGTCCACTGTACTAGTATGCCTAAATTCTAGCGCCCTCAAATCTAGTGAGAAAAAGCTGGTAGGCCTACATATGAAAGAATGGGTCTATGTGGTCAGTGTGCACAGTATGAAAAAAATCTTGCAGCACACCTGGAGTTTACCTGGAGTTTACCTGGAGAGAGTTCCGGGGGTCAACGCCCCCGCGGACCGGTCTGTGACCAGGCCTCCTGGTGGATCAGAGCCTGATCAACCAGGCTGTTGCTGCTGGCTGCACACAAACCAATGTACGAGCCACGGCCTGGCTGGTCAGGAACTGACTTTAGATGCTTGTCCAGTGCCAGCTTGAAGACTGCTAGGGGTCTGTTGGTAATCCCCCTTATGTGTGCTTGGAGGCAGTTGAACAGTCTTGGGCCCCTGACACTTATTGTATGGTCTCTTAACGTGCTAGTGACACCCCTGCTTTTCATTGGGGGGATGTTGCATTGTCTGCCAAGTCTTTTGCTTTCGTAGTGAGTGATTTTCGTGTGCAAGTTCGGTACTAGTCCCTCTAGGATTTTCCAGGTGTATATAATCATGTATCTCTCCTGCCTGCATTCCAGGGAATACAGGTTTAGGAACCTCTAGCGCTCCCAGTAATTGAGGTGTTCTATCTCCATTATGCGTGCCGTGAAGGTTCTCTGTACATTTTCTAGGTCAGCAATTTCACCTACCTTGAAAGGTGCTGTTAGTGTGCAGCAATATTCCAGCCTAGATAGAACAAGTGACCTGAAGAGTGTCATCAAGGGCTTGGCCTCCCTAGTTTCGAAGGTTCTAATTATCCATCCTGTCATTTTTCAAGCAGATGCGATTGATACAATGTTATGGTCCTTGAAGGTGAGATCCTCCGACATGATCACTCCCAGGTCTTTAACGTTGGTGTTTCGCTCTATTTTGTCGCCAGAATTTGTTTTGTACTCTGATGAAGATTTAATTTCCTCGTGTTTACCATATCTGAGTAATTGAAATTTCTCATCGTTGAACTTCATATTGTTTTCTGCAGCCCACTGAAAGATTCGGGTGATGTCCGCATGGAGCCTTGCAGTGTCTGCAATGGAAGACACTGTCATGCAGATTCGGGTGTCATCTGCAAAGGAAGACACGGTGCTGTGGCTGACATCCTTGTCTATGTCGGATATGAGGATGAGGAACAAGATGGGAGCGAGTACTGTGCCTTGTGGAACAGAGCTTTTCACCGTAGCTGCCTCAGACTTTACTCTGTTGACGACTACTCTCTGTGTTCTGTTAGTGAGGAAATTATAGATCCATCGACCGACTTTTCCTGTTATTCCTTTAGCACGCATTTTGTGCGCTATTACGCCATGGTCACACTTGTCGAAGGCTTTTGCAAAGTCTGTATATATTACATCTGCATTCTTTTTGTCTTCTAGTGCATTTAGGACCTTGTCGTACTGATCCAATAGTTGAGACAGATAGGAGCGACCTGTTCTAAACCCATGTTGCCCTGGGTTGTGTAACTGATAGGTTTCTAGATGGGTGGTGATCTTGCTTCTTAGGACCCTTTCAAAGATTTTTATGATATGGGATGTTAGTGCTATCGGTCTGTAGTTCTTTGCTGTTGCTTTACTGCCCCGTTTGTGGAGTGGGGCTATGTCTGTTGTTTTTAGTAACTGTGGGATGACCCTCATGTCCATGCTCCCTCTCCATAGGATGGAAAAGGCTCGTGCTAGGGGCTTCTTGCAGTTCTTGATGAACACGGGATAACATCGAATAGGCTTGTGTTAACCAAATTTTCTAGCTCTCTCATAAAAAATTCATTTTCATCTTCGACTCTCAGTCTGGTTAGAGGCTTGCTAAAAACTGAGTCATATTGGGACTTGAGTAGCTCACTCATTTCCTTGCTGTCATCTGTGTAGAACCCATCTTGTTTAAGTAGGGGCCCAATACTGGACGTTGTTCTCGACTTTGTTTTGGCATAGGAGAAGAAATACTTTGGGTTTCTTTCGATTTCATTTATGGCTTTTAGTTCTTACCGCGATTCCTGACTCCTATAAGATTCCTTTAGCTTAAGTTCGATGCTTGCTATTTCTCTGACCAGTGTCTCCCTACGCATTTCAGATATATTGACCTCTTTTAGCCGCTCTGTTATTCTTTTCCGTTGCCTGTAAAGGGAGCGCCTGTCTCTTTCTATTTTACATCTACTCCTCCTTTTTCTTAGAGGAATAAGCCTTGTGCATACATCGAGTGCCAACAAGTTAATCTGTTCTAGGCATAAGTTGGGGTCTGTGTTGCTTAGTATATCTTCCCAGCTTATATCGGTTAGGACTTGGTTTACTTGGTCCCACTTTATGTTTTTGTTATTGAAGTTGAATTTGGTGAATGCTCCCTCGTGACTAGTCTCATTATGTCGGTCTGGGGCTCCGCGCATACATGTCTGAACCTCAATTATGTTGTGATCTGAGTATATTGTTTTTGATATGGTGACATTTCTAATCAGATCAACATTGTTAGTAAAGATGAGGTCTAGTGTATTCTCCAGTCTAGTAGGCTCTATTATTTGCTGGTTTAAATTGAATTTTGTGCAGAGATTTAAAAGCTCGTGTGAGTGTGAGTTTTCTTCAGAGCTGCCTCCTGATGTTATTACTGCAACAATATTATTTGCTATATTCCTCCATTTTAGGTGCCTTAAGTTGAAATCCCCCAGGAGCAAGATGTTGGGTGCAGGAACTGGAAGATTTTCCAGACAGTGGTCAATTTTTAACAGCTGTTCCTCGGATTGCTGGGATGTTCCATCCGGAGGCTTGTAGACTACCACAATGACTAGGTTTTGGTTCTCGACCTTTACTGCTAAAACTTCCACTACATCATTTGAGGCATTAAGCAGTTCTGTGCAAACAAGTGACTCTGCAATGTACAGGACAACCCCCCCCCTTTTGCCTGTTCACTCTGTCACATCTGTATAGGTTGTAACCTGGGATCCATATTTTGTTGCCCAAGTGATCCTTTATGTGGGTCTCAGTGAAAGCCATGAACATTGCCTTTGCCTCTGCAAGCAGTCCACGGATGAAAGGTATTTTGTTGTTTGTTGCTGGCTTTAGACCCTGTATATTTGCAAAGAAGAATGTCATTGGACTGGTGGTATTGTTGGTAATGGGGGATGGGAATTTTTTTCTCGGCATTAGCATCTGTATCTGTTTTTTTGGAGTGGAGGCCATCGACTGTGGTTCCACTCCAGGAATGACTGGATTTGGTGTACGATTTCTGCCATTTCCTGCCAGTTTTTTTTCCTTCCTGGCACTAAAAAACCTCTCCCTCTTGATTGGCTGTGGCTACCCAGGTTTTCCCATGGCCTGGATGTTTTGTACTTTTTGCCCCTTTAGATGGTGTGCCCGGGAATTTAAAATTATGCATAGTCCTT
>NC_069457.1:33820403-33838102 GCF_026875155.1 Cherax quadricarinatus | reverse complement strand
TACAAAGAACTAAGATAGAATACATGACGCTTACCTTTAACGAAGATCTGGTGATTGATTGATGGATGGGAGGAGGGGAGAGTTATTGTTTAGTAGGGGAATCCCCTTCCATAAGGACTTGAGGTAGCAAGTCCTTTTCCGGAATTACTTCCCTTCTTCTTTTAATGCACTAGGACCAGCTTGAGAGTCATTGGACCTTAATCGCACAACATATCTGTCAATAGAGCTCAGAAGCTCTCGTTCCTTTATGATTTGTCTAAAGTGGTTCACAACATTGTCATTGTAATAGTCACCAGCACGGCTTGCAATAGCTCTGTGAGGGTGATTTTCAACCATAAAGGTTTGCACTTCAACTCACTTTGCACATATTTCCTTAATCTTTGAAGTAGGCAACTTTTTCAATTTTTCTTTCCCCTCCTCTGAAGCAGTTTCCTCAGGTCTGGCCTCTTGCTGTTGAAGATGATTTAGGAGCTCATCAGTGGTTAGTTCTTCATTGTCCTCCTCCACCAACTCTTCCACATCCTCCCCAGTAACCTCCAACCCCAAGGACTTCCCCAATGCCACAATTGATTCCTCAACTGGCATACTCTTCTCAGGGTTAGTCCCAAAATCCCTTTTGTCTACACATTTTGGCCACAGTTTCTTCCAAGCAGAGTTCAAGGTCCTCTTAGTCATTCCCTCCGAAGCCTTGGCTATAAGGTTTACACATCTGAGGATACTAAAGTGATCTTTCCAAAACTTTCTTAGAGTCAATTGAGTGTCTAAGGTCACTTCAAGGCACCTTTGAAACATAGCTTTTGTGTAGAGTTTTTTGAAGTTTGAAATGACCTTCTGGTCCATGGGCTGCAGGAGAGGGATGGTATTAGGAGGCAAAAACTTGATTTTAATGAAGCTCTTGTCCCCAGAAAGTCGCTCTGCCAAGTCTGAAGGATGACCAGGAGCATTGTCTAATACCATGAGGCACTTATGGTCCTATTTATTTTCCATTAGGTAATTTTTCACATTGGGGGCAAATGCATGTGTAACCAGTCATAGAAAAAGTCCCTAGTGACCGATGCCTTACTGTTTGGCCTCCACAGCACACACAAATTAGCCTTGAGGACATTGTTTTGAATGAACGCTCTGGGAGTTTCAGTGTGATACACCAATAAAGGCTTCACTTCGCAATCACCACTAGCATTAGCACATATCAGAAGAGTAAACTTGTCTTTCATAGGCTTATGTCCAGGCAGTGCTTTTTCTTCCAAAACAGGCCCGTTATGTCACAATTAAACACTTGTTCAGGTTTCAGTTCTTCACTGTCTATGTAGTCCATGAATTCCTTCACATATTTTTCATCTGCTTTTTGGTCTGAACTGGAAGCGTCACCATGCCTTATCACACTGTGTATGCCACTACGAATCTTAAATCTCTAAAAACCAAACCTTTGCGGGCCTTAATTTCCCTCTCTCCCACTAGTTGTAGGGCATTTTTTAATTAAATGGGGCATCCCAATTTTCCTCCCCTTTTTTCAAAAAAATGATCACTTGAGAGATCCCATTCCTCCAATCTTTTTTTTTCGTTTTTTCCAAAACCAATTAACAGTCCCCTCTACTTTTTTTCTATCACTTGCAATCTCTTTTTAAAAAAAAAAACCCATGCACCTTTTGCAAGAACAGCTTCCTTTGATTGCGCGTTTTTTGGCCCGGGCGGGGGGGTAGAGATGGTTGTTGGGGGTTTTTTTGTAAACCTGGCCAGCTCAGAGGCAACGCACTCCATTTTTAATATTTTAATTCACTATTCCTTTTTCCATTTCCTTATTTTTTTTTCCCCCTTTTTAAAACCAAAAGGGTTTTGGCAACTAAAGTTTTTCTTGGGGCCCATGGGGGACAAAATTTTGCAGCTAAAAGCACTAAAAAAAACTTTTAATTATTTTGAAATGTACTAAATTGTTGCTTAGATGCAACTGCACGGGCTGGCTTGTAAACCCCCGGGCACCCATGGGGCAGCGGGAGGCCAAAAATTGGGACGTGTCCCCTGCAATATGTGAGGCGAGTTTTTCTTTCGTGAAGCGGGGCCCAAAAATTTTTGCATTAAAATGCATCAAAATTGCGGGATTTAAACGTAACGCGATCCCCTCGAAAAGGGGGCCCAAATTTTCCATAAAAAAACCCCAGTGGGGTAAGCGTACTAGTAGTAAAAAACCCCTTGAAAGGGAAAAGTGAAATTTTATTTATGAAGCTTGTGAAAAAAGAGAAAAAATTTTAAATTGGTTTTGTTTTATGTTTGGTTGGTAATTGGGGGGAATATTGAACTAAAACTGCCTCATTTTTCTGTTGCAGATGTATTTTGGGGGACTAAAAGGTTGTGTTTTCCCCGGGGACCCCTATATTTTTCAGTATTTTTCAGAAAAGGCCCAACAGATGTTTTCTTGGGGTTTTTTAAAACTAGCTTTTTACAAATTTAAAAACAATTTTCCCATTTGTTATTTGGGAATTCTACCCTAAAAATTCATGACGGGTTAAATTTCTTTGAGGGTTCTTTTTTGAAAGTTCTATGATTTTAAGCGGGGGAAAACCAAGCTCCCAGTTTTTCCTCATGAACCCCAGCTTACTCAATAAGGTTAGTAGTAAAATTGGGCCAAAATTTATGAGAGAATGCTTCTATGTGGTAAGTTTTGCACAATTAAAAAAAAATCTTGCAGAGGCCCTTTGCATAAATTAGAAAAAAAAATTGCAACTGTGTTTTGGAAAAAAAACCAAAAATTTTGGGTGTATTTTCTTTGGGTTTTTTATAGAAAGCATTTACGTTTTTGGGTCTCATTTGTTTTAGAATAGAAGATGTATTACGAAATGATTTTAAATGGTTTTTTAGTGCTAAAAAATAGCTTGAAATTGAGTTAAGAGTAGTAGAATTTTTCTGTTTTTGCTAAATTAAGGGTTTAAAAAAACCACATAAAGTGCCCCAATACCATCAGTGGGGGGTTTTTTATTTTTTGTGCGAATGCACTGATATTTTTATACATTTTTACAATTTTAAAATAACATTTAAATTTTTTTTTTTTTGGTGTGCAAAAAAAATAATTTTTGAAAAAAAATCAAAAAAAATTTCATCTGTAAACCCTACAAAGTAATTAATAATAGCAAAAATGTTAGTTTAGTGCCGGGTTGCCTACTTGATTACCTGGATCCCTTTTTGAATTTGGGGGAATGGTTTTGAATTTTGTGTGAAATTGGCCATTTTAAACCCATTTTCCCCAATCCTTTTTTTTGGGGAAGTTAAAAATAGTTGAATTGGGAAAATTTTTAAAGTGCAAATAGTTTAATATGGAACCACACTAGTAAAATTTAGCAAAGTTTTTGGTCTTATGGAACTTTTTAAATTTGGGCAAAAAACATGATCAAAAAGGGAAAAATTGCCAATACATAAAAAATTTCTGACAAGAAAAATTTTACAAGATTAAATTTAATAATTTCTTTAAAAAATTTTATTTTATTTTATTACATTCAGAAAAAGTTTTAATTGATTTCCTAAAAAAAATAATTTTTTTTTTGACCCGGGGGGGGAAATTTTTTTTTTTTCCCGGGATGGGGATTTGAACCCTCAAAGGGCCAATAAAAGAATACAGGGGAAATTTTTGTTTAAACACAAAAGCAGAAAATTAATAATAAAAAAATAATAAAATAATAATAATAAAATAATAAAAAAATTTAATAATAATAATAAAAATGTTGAGTGTGTCTCCCAGTGTTCTATTTTCATTTTAAGGGGTTTTTAATACAAAAAAAATTAAATGTTTTGTGTTTTAACAAAAAAGTAACTTTTTTAGGCCCTTTTAATTAAAAAAGTTTTGCCTAAATAAATTTTAAAACATGGGAAAAAGTTCAAAAGGGAAAACCCAAATGTGTTCATTCCAAAAATTTTAAAAAATCATGAAATAGAGATGGGATATAAAAAGGAAAAGATTCCCTATCCCACTGTTGTAGACTAAATATTTTTAAATGAAAAACTTTTTTTTAAAAAAAATATGGAAAAACATAAAAAAACACAAATAAATATAAAGTTCTAGTGTCTGAAATTTTTAAAAAAATTTATCTTGTGACCCCTTTTAGAGAAACCATACAGGAGATAAACCAAATAAAATTGTTCGGGTTGTCGGGAAAATTTTTTTAGTAAAAAAAAAGTAATTTGAGAAACTTGTGAGATTTTCATACGGAGAAAAAACCATATCAATGTTCTGAGTGTCGAAATGTTTTGGGGAAAAGGGCAGTTTTGGGACAAAAATGAGAGTACATACAGGAGAAAAAACCTTTAATCAAATGTTTTGAGTGTCGGAAATTTTTTTAGTGAAAAAAGCAGTCTTTTTAAAAACATATGAGAGTACTTTTAAAAGGAGATAAACCAAAACAATGTTCGGAGTGTCTGAAATTTTTTTATTTAAAAAAACACTCTTTTAAATCATAGAAAAGTTCATACGGGAAAAAACCCCATATCAATTTTTTCTGAGTGTCTGAAATTTTTTTAATCAAAAAAAGGCTTTTTTTTTGACACATATGAGAGTGCTACAGGAGATAAACCTTTAATCAGTGTTCGAGTGTCTAAAATTGTTTTTTTTTAAAAAAAGGCACTCTTGTGCCCCCTTATGAGAGTACATACGGAGAAAAACCAATATAAATGTTCTGAGTGTCTGAAATTTTTTAAATCAAAAATGCCATCTTGTGACCCATATGAGAGTACAAAAGGGAAAAAAAACCATATCAATGTTCTGGTGGTTAAAATTTTTAAGGGGAAAAAAGCAATTTTTTTGGAAAAATATGAGAGTACAATACAGGAGAAAACCCCCATATGAATGTGTTGAGTGTTTTAAATTTGTTTTAGTGTAAAAGGAAAGTTTGTGCCCACACTTTTGAGGGGTACATCGGGAGATAAACCATTTCAATTTTTTCTGAGTGTCTGAAATTTTTTTAAAGGGGGAAAAAAGAAATCTTGTAAAAACCATTGGGGGGTTTAAATACAGGAGATAAATCATATCAATGTTCTGAGTGTCTGAAATTTTTTTTAATCAAAAAGGAAATTTTGGGGTGCCCCATATGAGAGTAATAAAAGAAAAAAACCAAAACAATTTTCCTGAGTGTTGAAATGTTTTTAGTAAAAAAAAAGCACTTTGTGAAACATTTGGGGGTTACAACAGGAGATAAATCATACCCAATGTTCTGAGTGTCTAAAATATTTTAGTGAAAAAAGAAATTTCTTTGGGAAAAAAATTGAAAATTTTTTCATAAAGGAGAAAAAAACCATTTTCAATGTTCTGGGGTTTTCTAAAATTTTTTAAAAATAAAAAAAAAGAAATTCTTGTGACCCATAGAAGTACATACAGAGAAAAACCAATCCCCAATGTTCTAGTGTCTGAAATTTATTTTAGTGAAAAAAGAAATTTTTAAAAATATGAGAGTTCAACAGGAAAAATCAATCAATGTTCTGAGTTCTGAAATTTTTTTGGTTTAAAAAAAGAGTTTTGTGAAACATTTGAAAGTACAACAGGAGATAAAAAAAATTTTAAAATGTTTTTAATTTGTCTGAAATTTTTTAAATAAAGAAAGCATTCTTGGACACCTATGAAGTAAATACGGGAAAAAATTTCATATCAATGTCTGAGTGTCTAAAATTTGGTTTTTTAATAAAAAAAACCATCTTCTAAAACCCAAACCCCAGTTCATTCAAGAGATAAAGCTTTTAGTTTTTAAAATGTTTCGGGGAAAAATTTTAGTTACAAACTCATCAAATTTACAGTGGACCCTCAACCACGATATTTTTTCTATTCCTGAGGCTCATCTTTAAATTTAAAATAATCTTTTAGTCAATTTAATTTTTCCCAAAAAAGAAAAAAAGGGGAAAATAAAATTTAAAACCCGTGAAAGGGACACCCCAAAGTATTGAGAAAAAAAAAATTTAGGGACATAAATTTAATTTTTAATACACACAAACTAAAGAAGACATGCCAGTTAAAAGACACTTTCCCCTTTATTGAAGACCCGGGTTTATGATTGGTGGATGGGAGGAGGGGAGATTTGTTATTTTTGTGTTTAGAAGGGGAATCCCCTTTCCTTAAAGCACTTGAGGAAGAAAGTTTTTTCTGGGATTACTTCCCTTGTTTTTTTAAAAATGCCACGGGCCCACTTAAATTTTCATTTGGACTTTGTCGCAAAAACATATCTGTCCATAGATTTCCCGTAAACCCTGGTTCCCCTTTTTGAAATTTTCCCAAAGTGGTTCACAAAAAATTGAAAACCCGTCATAGAGAAAGTCCCTTGTGACCCATGCCTTAAATGTTTGCCCTCCACAGCACCCACAAAAATTTGCCTTGACAACAAATTTTTTTTTCCTGAACACCCCCTGGGGTTTCATAGGGGATACACCCCAAAAAGGGTTTTAAATTTTCAATCCCACTAGCATTGGCACACTTAAAAAGAGTAAGCCCGTCTTTCATAGGCTTATGTCCGGGGTGTGCCTTTTCCTCCTGAGTAAGTTGTCCCGCTTTTGGGATTTTCTTCCAAAACAGGCCTGTTTTGGGCCACAATTTTAAAAACTTGTTCAGGGTTTTAGTCCTTTAATTTTCTATGAACCCCTTGAAATTTCCCGGGACGTATTTTTCAGCCACTTTTTGGGCCGAACTGGGAGCCTCAAACCCTTCCTTATCACCCCTATGAAGCCACTAAACTTTTAAATCTCTCAAAACCCCAAACCCTTTTTGGGGGCCCTTAAAATTTCACTACATCACTAGTTTTCTGGCCCTTTTTTTTTAATTTTTAATCTCATGCAACTTTCCTAGCCTTTTCACATGATTTACTTGAGGATGCTATCTCCCCGCTTTTCGTTTCTCATTTATCCACACCAATAAGGTCTCTCAACATCCTTTCTATCGCTTGCGAACTCAGTTTCGAAAACATTTGTTTCACCTTTTGGGAAAAAGCCCTTTCCCTTTATTGCCATTTTCCCTTTCCCCAAAAGTAGCGATGGGTTTATTGGGGGTTTTCTTAATCCTTTAAACCCGCTCAGAGACAAAGCACTTCACTTTCAACTTTTGCAATGAAACCTTTTTTTATCCCATAGTAATTCTCACCCTTTTTGGGTTTTAAAGGGGTTTGGGTCTAGAAGGGTTTCTTGGGGCCCATGGGGAATTATTTTTTCAGGTGCAATCACTACAAAAAGGGTGTGATAATAAGAAATGTTCCAGTTGTATGTTTTGGAAATGACTTTTGGGGGGTGGGGTGGGTTGTAAACCAAATGGAACCCCCGGGACAAGTGAAAGGGGCGCTCATCCAAAATGGACATTTTCTCAAACAGAAAAGCATAGCCCTTTTTTTTTTGGGCAGGTTTTTAAAATGCTAGTCCGGGGGCCCAAAAATTTTTTCGTTAAAAAGTATCGCTAGTCAAAAATTTTTTTCTTAACGATGCCAAACCTGGTTGAGGTCCACTGTATATAAAGGGATATACCACAACCCTTTTTGAGTGTGAAATAAAATTTTTGTCATTATATAAATCCCTATGAAGGGTTTTTAGAAAGGGGGAAAGTTTGTGTTAAAGTTTTAGAACATCTTAAATATTTTATAAAACAGCATTTTGTGTACTCATGAGAGCTTATATACCCTTTTAAACTATTAAAATTTTTTATATATATATTAAAATTATATAATATATTTATTAAAAATATATATAATATATATATATTATATATATTTAAAATTCGTTTTTAAAATATTTTATATATTTTTATATTTTTAAAATATATAAATAGAAAATAAAATATTTTAACAGTTTGGCCCCCCCCCATAAAAAGATTTTAATCCGTGCAAGAGGGGTAATTTTTTATGCGAAAAAATCGGTAAGGGGAATGAAATTTCCCCATAAGAAATAATGGAAATAAAAAATTTAAACCCGGTTGGGAAGACACCCAAAATATGAAAAAAATTTTTTTAAACCCCATGAAATATACATTTTTACACACAAAGAGAAGGGATACATGCCCCAATATTTTGGGAGTACTTTTCCAGTTTTTATTGGGGCATGTACTATCTAAATAAATGAAGAATAAAAAAGGCACTTTCCTTTAAATTTAAGTGCCCCCGGGAATGACTGATGAGAACTGTTCCCGGGGGTTCCTTTTCCTCCTGAGACTGGTTTTGGGCCTGTTTTTGGGATTTTTTTTCCCAAAAAGGGCCCTTTTCACACTGTTTTATGCCACTACGATTCTTAAAAGTCTCAAAACCCAAACCCTTTTCTGGCTTTAAAATTTACCCTATGACACTAGGTTCCCGGCATTTTTTCCCCGTTTTACCTGGGTGTTTTGTGACTTTGGGGTTGGGGGTTTCATCCGGGGGACAAGATTAAAGGGGCCCCCAATGGAAATAAATTAGACTGTCTTGATGAAAACTGACTTTTTTGGGTTATCCCGGGGGGAAAAACCTCTGGGGGTTTTTTGTTTCTTGGTATTCCAATAAGCCACACCAACAACGGGTGCTACAGCAGCAAACAGCTCTGACGGTGGTAAGGGACAACAGACGGCTAAAAGCCCGCAGCGATGATGCTACAGCAGCCCAAAAGACGTGCTACACCCCCACAGACGATGCTACCCGGCCCGCAGCAGCAGCAACGATGCACAGCAGCAGCAGCAACCCGACATGCTACAGCAGGCAGGGGAAAACATGCTACAGCCCGCAAAAAGGGCGTTTTTACAGCAGCAGCAAAACGATGCTAAGCAAACCCGCAGCAGCAGGGCCAAACTTTCAGCCCGGGAACAGACGATTTTTGCAGCAGCAGCAACGATGCTACAGCACCGCAGACGATGCACAGCGCAGCAGCGCTACGGGGGTACAGCGAAACAGACGAGTTACAGCAGCAGCGACGATGCACAAGCACGCAGCAGACGATGCTACAGCAGCGCGCAGCTGACAGGCAGCAGGCCCACAGTTTAACCACCAATTAAGCGGGGGTTTGTTTGGGGGTTTATTATCCCCTGGCCAGCTCGGAGACAAAACGCCTCCACTTTCATACTTACAATGATCCCATTCAATTGTAATTCTCCCCATTGGAAGGTTGGGCCCTAAAAACTTTCTGGGCCCACCCCACTTAATTTTCCAGAAAAAGCACCAAAAACAGAATAATACGAAATTCCCCCATTGTATGCTTGGGGTTTCCGGGAGGCTGGCTTAAACAATGCCACCGGCGGAACATTGAGCGGGGCCAGGCCGCACTTTGGACGCGTCTGGGACAAAAGGGTGAGGGGGTTTTTTTAACGGTATGTAGGAAAAATTTTTTTGCGATTAAAAAAGGGGTATGCGGATTAATCGCTATGTGATGCCATCGTTATGCGGGGGTCCACTGTAATATACATACGTAAATAAATTATATATATATAAATATATATATATATATATAATATATATATAAAATATAAAATATATATAAATATATAATATATATATTTATATAATATATTTTATATAATATAATAAATTTATATATAATTTATATATAATATTAATAATATAAAATATATATACGTATATAATTATATATATATAATATAAATAAATATAAATATAATATATATAATATAATTATATAATACGTAAAATATATATTATTTATAAAAATATAAATATATAATATATATACGATATATAAATATATATATATATATATATTAAATAAATTATATTTTTATAACATATAAATTATATAAATATTTATATTTTTATTTTTATCACACCCTTCCGATTTCCACCAAGGCAGGGGGGCCCGAAAAAGAAAAACTTTCACCATCATTCACTCATCACTGTCTTGCAAAGGGGTGCTTTACACTAAGTTTTTAAACTGCAACTTTAACCCCCCCTCCTTCAGAGAAACAGGCCTGTACTTCCCCTCTCCAGGACTCAGTCCGGCCTCCCGGGTTTCCCTAAACCCCCTTCATAAATGTTACTTTCTCAAAACTCCAACAGCACGTCAAATATTAAAAAACCCTTCGTCTCCATTCACTCCTTCAAACATGCTCACCACACCTGGTGGAAGTCCAAGCCCCCCCGCAACAAAACCTCCCCTTTTCCCCCTCCCTCCAACCTTTCCCCCAGGCCGACCCCACCCCGCCTTCCTTCCACTAGACTGATACGCTCTTGAAGCATTCTTTTTTCTCCATCTCTCACAGTCCGAACCACCCCCAACAACCCTTCCCCCGCCCTCTGGACAACATTTTTGGGAATCCCGCACCTCCTCCTAACTTCCCAAAATAGAATTTTCTCATTATATTCACACCACACCCCTTTGCCCTCAGACATGAATCTCCATGCCCCCAGCCCTTTTCCCCCGCTGCAACATTTTTATCACCCATGCTTTACACCCATAAAGAGCATTGGTAAAAATATACTCTCATACATTCCCCTCTTTGCCTCCAAAGGGCAAAGTTTTTTTGTCCCCCCAGACCCAAGTAAAAACCATCACCCTATTTACCCATCCTTCACAGACCCATCCCGACAATCCACTCCCAAATATCTGAATACATTCACCTCCTCCATATCTCTCCCTCCAATCGATACCAATCTTTCATCACCTAATATTTTGTTTTTCAAACCTTACTCTTTCCTGTATTACTTTTTAAATTTTTTTTCTTTTGCACACCCTACCAAATTCATCCACCAATCTCCCGGGAACTTCTCTCAAATCTCCCAAGACACAGGTCATCAGCAAAGAGCAACGGAGAACCCCACTTTATGTTGATTTTTTATCTTTTAACTCCCTCCTCTTGTCAAGACCCCGCATTTATTCTCTTACAACCCCATCTTAAATATTTAAACAACCCCAGTGACATCCACATCCTTGTCTAAGGCCTATTTTCGGGAAATATTTCCCTCTTTCCTACATACCTAACTTGACCCCACTACCTTCGCAAAACTCTTTACTGCTTTTTAGAACCTACCTCCACACCATACACCTGCAACACTGCCCATTTGCCCCCCTACCACCCCCGTCATACCCTTTTTTCCAAAACCATAAAGCCACAAAGACCTCTTTACCTTTTCTAAATCTTTCGCTTATATTTTCACTGTAAACACCGGTCCACACACCCCCTTACCTTTCCTAAAGCCTCCTTGTTCATCGCAAACCTATAATATTAATATATATATATATATATATAATATATAAAATATATATATGCACAATACACACCTACCATCCGAATTACGACCTGCTTTACTTACGACCATTCGACTTACGACCGTGTTTTTATGCCAAATTTCTGGGAAATAAACAAATATTTTGTGTTGTAACACAATGTGTGCTAAAGGAATAACAGAAAGTTGGTCGATGGATCTATAATTTCCTCACTAACAGAACACAGAGAGTAGTCGTCAACAGAGTAAAGTCCGAGGCAGCTACGGTGAAAAGCTCTGTTCCACAAGCACAGTACTAGCTCCCATCTTGTTCCTCATCCTCATATCCGACATAGACAAGGATGTCAGCCACAGCACCGTGTCTTCCTTTGCAGATGACACCCGAATCTGCATGACAGTGTCTTCCATTGCAGACACTGCAAGGCTCCAGGCGGCCATCAACCAAATCTTTCAGTGGGCTGCAGAAAACAATATGAAGTTCAACGATGAGAAATTTCAATTACTCAAGATATGGTAAACATGAGGAAATTAAAATCTTCATCAGAGTACAAAACAAATCTGGCCACAAAATAGAGCGAAACACCAACGTCAAAGACCTGGGAGTGATTATGTCGGAGGATCTCACCTTCAAGGACCATAACATCGTATCAATCGCATCTGCTAGAAAAATGACAGGATGGATAATGAGAACCTTCAAAACTAGGGAGGCCAAGCCCATGATGACACTCTTCAGGTCACTTGTTCTATCTAGGCTGGAATATTGCTGCACTCTAACAGCACCTTTCAAGGCAGGTGAAATTGCCGACCTAGAAAATGTACAGAGAACTTTCACGGCGTGCATAACGGAGATAAAACACCTCAATTACTGGGAGCGCTTGAGGTTTCTAAACCTGTATTCCCTGGAACGCAGGAGGGAGAGGTACATGATTATATACACCTGGAAAATCCTAGAGGGACTAATACCGAACTTGCCTGGAGTTCACTCACTACGAAAGCAAAAGACTTGGCAGATGATGCACCATCCCCCCAATGAAAAGCAGGGGTGTCACTAGCACATTAAGAGACCATACAATAAGTGTGAGGGGCCCGAGACTGTTCAACTGCCTCCCAGCACTCATAAGGGGGATTTCCAACAGACCCCTGGCAGTCTTCAAGCTGGCACTGGACAAGCACCTAAAGTCAGTTCCTGATCAGCCGGGCTGTGGCTCGTACATTGGTTTGCGTGCAGCCGGCAGCAACAGCCTGGTTGATCAGGCACTGATCCACTAGGAGGCCTGGTCACAGACCGGGCCGCGGGGGCGTTGACCCCCAAAACTCTCTCCAGGTAAAACTCCAGGTAAACCTTACAGTATAAAATACAGTACTAACAACATAAAAAGTAAAGTAAAACATAAAATACCAAAATAAAACAATAAAATAAAGTCATTACAAAAATGTTTTGTTGATATTCAGTAGTAAAGTTCGACTTAGGACCATTTCAACTTACGACCGGTTTCTCGGAACCGAACTCGGTCGTAAGTCGGATGGTAGGTGTGTATATACATTTATATATATATATATATATATATATATATATATATATATATATATATATATATATATATATATAATATATATATATATATATATTAATATAATCCTAGGTAGTAGGTTGGTAGACAGCAACAACCAAGGGAGGTACTACCATCCTGCCAAGTGAGTGTAAAACAAAAGCCTGTAATTGTTTTACATGATGGTAGGATTGCTGGTGTCCTTTTTTCTGTCTCATAAACATGCAAGATTTCAGGTACATCTTGCAACTTCTACTTACACTTAGGTCACACTACACATACATGTACAAGCATATATATACACACCCCTCTGGGTTTTCTGCTATTTTCTTTCTAGTTCTTATTCCTGTTTATTTCCTCTTATCTCCATAGGGTAGTGGAACATAATTCTTCCTCTGTAAGCCATGCGTGTTGTAAGAGGTGACTAAAATGCCGGGAGTAAGGGGCTAGTAACCTCTTCTCCTGTATATATTACTAAATGTAAAAGGAAAAACTTTTGTTTTTCCTTTTGGGCCACCCCGCCTCGGTGGGATTCTGTCGGTGTGTTGAAAGAAAGATATATATATATACACCTACAATCTGACTTACAACCTGTTCGACATACGACGACTCGACTTACGACCATGTTTTTTATGCCAGATTTCCTGGAAATAAACAAGTGTTTGTGTTGTACAGAGTGTTTATCCTAAACCTTACAGTATAAAATACAGTACTAACAGCATAGAAAGTAAAGTAAAACATGAAATACCAAAATAAAACAGTAAAAGTCTTTACAAAAATGTTATGTTGATATTCAGTAATAAAGTTCGACTTACGTCCATTTTGACTTACGTCCATTTCAACTTACACCGGTTTTCTGGCAACCGAACTCGGTCCGATAAGTCGGATGGTAGGTGTGTATATATATATATATATATATATATATATAATATATATATATATATATATATATATATATATATATATACATATATTATATATGTAATATATATATATATATATATATATATA
The DNA here is from genome assembly GCF_026875155.1 of Cherax quadricarinatus. Taxonomy (NCBI): domain Eukaryota; kingdom Metazoa; phylum Arthropoda; class Malacostraca; order Decapoda; family Parastacidae; genus Cherax; species Cherax quadricarinatus. The sequence goes on along the minus strand of NC_069457.1, from coordinate 33,824,397 downwards.
TATATATAAATAATATTATATATATATATTTATATATATATATTCTTCTTTCTTTCAACATACCAGCCGTATCCCACTGAGGTGGGGTGGCCCAAAAGAAAAACGAAAGTTTCTCTCTTTAAATTTAGTAATTTATACATGAGAAGGGGTTACTAGCCCCTTGCTTCTCACATTTTAGCTGCCTCTTACAACATGCATGGCTTACACAGGAAGAATTCTGTTCCACTTCCCCATGGAGATAAGAGGAAATAAACAAGAACTATTTAGAAAATTGAAGAAAACCCAGAGGGGTATGTATATATATGCTTGCACATATATGTGTAGTGTGACCTAAGTGTAAGTAGAAGTAGCAAGATGTACCTGAAATCTTGCATGTTTATGAGACAGAGAAAAGGACACCAGCAATCCTACAATTGTGTAAAACAATTACAGGCTTTTGTTTTACACTCACTTGGCAGGATGGTAGTACCTCCCTGGGCAGTTGCTGTCTACCAACCTACTACTTATACACACACACACACACACATATATATATATATATATTATTTTTTTTTATTATCACACTGGCCGATTCCCACCAAGGCAGGGTGGCCCGAAAAAGAAAATCCTTCACCATTATTCACTCCATCACTGTCTTGCCAGAAGGGTGCTTTACACTACAGTTTTTAAACTGCAACATTAACACCCCTCCTTCAGAGTGCAGGCACTGTACTTCCCATCTCCAGGACTCAAGTCCGGCCTGCCGGTTTTCCTAAACCCCTTCATAAATGTTACTTTGCTCACACTCCAACAGCACGTCATGTATTAAAAACCATTCGTCTCCATTCACTCCTATCAAACACGCTCACGCACACCTGCTGGAAGTCCAAGCCCCTCGCACACAAAACCTCCTTTACCCCCTCTCTCCAACCTTTCCTAGGCCGACCCCTACCCCACCATCCTTCCACTACAGACTGATACACTCTTGAAGTCATTCTGTTTCGCTCCATTCTCTCTACATGTCCGAACCACCTCAACAACCCTTCCTCAGCCCTCTGGACAACAGTTTTGGTAATCCTGCACCTCCTCCTAACTTCCAAACTACGAATTCTCTGCATTATATTCACACCACACATTGCCCTCAGACATGACATCTCCACTGCCTCCAGCCTTGTCCTCGCTGCAACATTCATCACCCATGCTTCACACCCATATAAGAGCGTTGGTAAAACTATACTCTCATACATTCCCCTCTTTGCCTCCAAGGACAAAGTTCTTTGTCTCCACAGAACTCCTAAGTGCACCACTCATCCTTTTTTCCCTCATCAATTCTATGATTCACCTCATCTTTCATAGACCCATCCCTGACACGTCCACTCCCAAATATCTGAATACATTCACCTCCTCCATACTCTCTCCCTCCAATCTGATATCCAATCTTTCATCACCTAATATTTTTGTCATCCTCATAACCTTACTCTTTCCTGTATTCACTTTTAATTTTCTTCTCTTGCACACCCTACCAAATTCATCCAGCAATCTCTGCAACTTCTCTTCAGAATCTCCCAAGAGCACAGTGTCATCAGCAAAGAGCAACTGTGACAACTCCCACTTTATGTGTGACTCTTTATCTTTTAACTCCACGCCTCTTGCCAAGACCCTCGCATTTACTTCTCTTACAACCCCATCTATAAATATATTAAACAACCACGGTGACATCACACATCCTTGCCTAAGACCTACTTTTACTGGGAAATAATTTCCCTCTTTCCTACATACTCTAACTTGAGCCTCACTATCCTCGTAAAAACTCTTCACTGCTTTCAGTAACCTACCTCCTACACCATACACCTCAACATCTGCCACATTGCCCCCCTATCCACCCTGTTAAACGCCTTTTCCAAATCCATAAATGCCACAAAGACCTCTTTAGCCTTATCTAAATACTGTTCACTTATATCTTATATGTTTCACTGTAAACACCTGGTCCACACACCCCCTACCTTTCCTAAAGCCTCCTCGTTCATCTGCTATCCTATTCTCCGTCTTACTCTTAATTCTTTCAATAAAAACCTCAAACCATACATTTTACCAGGATAACTCAACAGACTTACCCCCTATAATTTTTGCACTCTCTTTGTCCCCTTTGCCTTTATACAAAGGAACTATGCATGCTCTCTGCCAATCCCTAGGTACCTTACCCTCTTCCATACATTTTTTAAAATAATTGCACCAACCACTCCAAAACTATATCCCCACCTGCTTTTAAACATTTCTATCTTTATCCCATCAATCCCGGCTGCCTTACCCCCTTTCTTTTTACCTACTGCCTCACGAACTTCCCCACACTCACAACTGGCTCTTTCTCACTCCTACAAGATGTTTTTTCCTCCTTGCCCTATACACGAAATCACAGCTTCCCTATCTTCATCAACTTTTTAACAATTCCTCAAAATAATCCCTCCATCTTCCAATACCTCTAACTCTCCATTTAATAACTCTCCCTCCTATTTTTAACTGTCAAATCCTTTTTGTTCTCTAGGCTTCCTTAACTTGTTAATCTCATTTCCAAACTTTTTCTTATTTTCAACAAAATTTGTTGATAACATCTCACCCACTCTCTCATTTGCTCTCTTTTTACATTGCTTCAACACTCTCTTAACCTCTCTCTTTTTCTTTCCCTATACTCTTCCCTCCTTGCATCACTTCTACTTTGTAAAAACTTCTCATATGCTAACTTTTTCTCCCTTACTACTCTCTTCACATCATCATTCCACCAATCGCTCCTCTTCCCTCCTGCACCCACTTTCCTGTAACCACAAACTTCTGCTGAACACTCTAACACTACAAATTTTAAACCTACCCCATACCTCTTCGACCCCATTGCCTATGCTCTCATTAACCCATCTATCCTCCAATAGCTGTTTATATCTTTCCCTAACTGCCTCCTCTTTTAGTTTATAATCCTTCACCTCTCTCTTCCCTGATGCTTCTATTCTCCTTGTATCCCATCTACCTTTTACTCTCAGTGTAGCTACAACTAGAAAGTGATCTGATATATCTGTGGCCCCTCTGTAAACATGTACACCTGAAATGTACTCAGCAGTCTTTTTTCTACCAAAACCTAATCCAACAAACTACTGTTATTTCGCCCTATATATATATATATATATATATATTTATATATATATATATTATATATAATATATATATATATATATATTAAATATATATATTATAATAATATATAAATATATATACATATAAAATATACACATAATACACCTACCATCCGACTTACGACCTGCCAACATAAAATCCACTCGACTTATGGACCATGCATCTTGCAGCTGGGCTGGGCCAGCTGATGCACACCACTGTACAATATTTGACAATACTCGCAGCGGCAATGCTTCATGCAGGCAGCACCAGTTTGAGTAACCCTGTCCTATCAGCAGCATCATACTGAAATTTAAATGTACTAAACTTGACAGTAAATTTCACCATGGCCCCTAAAGATGAAGTCTGAATCTTTGCAACTGGAAATTGTGGCAAGAAAGGCTCTTTCTCTCGAACTCTCTATTTGTTTTCACTGTTGCACATAAACCTGTCTATATCTGTCTGCCTGTATATCTGTCTGTATGTCTGTCTACTAGTGTGTCTGTCTTTGTCTACCTGTTTGTCTGTCCTTCTGTCTACCTGTGTGTCTTCGTCTACCTGTGTGTCTTAATGTCTACCTGTGTGTCTTTATGTCTACCGTGGTCTGTCTTTCTGTCTACCTGTGTGTCTTTGTCTACCTGTGTTTGTCTTTCTGTCTACCTGTGTGTCTTTCTGTCTACCTGTGTGTCTTTATGTCTACCGTGTGTCTGTCCTTTCTGCCTGTGTGTCTGTCTTTCTGTCTACCTGTGTGTCTGTCTTTGTCTGCTTGCTTCCCCCAAACCCCCCATTAAGATGACTTGGGCTTGAAGATGCCATATTGTAAAGAATAAAATGAAATCACGGGGCCCTTTAAATG
>NC_069457.1:33798049-33819903 GCF_026875155.1 Cherax quadricarinatus | reverse complement strand
GGTTTTTTAATAAGTTCAGGGTTGCTAGTAGAATTACAGTAAATCAACCATTCAAATCATTATGAAGCCCTGTGTAGTCTGCACTCAATCAAACAAATGGGCTTCCACATGGATAAATTGTCATTTTTGTGGAAATTGGTGTCACGCCCCTTGTGCAGATATCCAAGAACTAGCTACAAGCAGTATTAAAACAGGGAAGTGTTTTTGGGTATACCAAATGAGATAAATCTGTGGACTAAAATCACAAGGGTATTAAAGAGGATAACACCCAAAGCTGCTTTCATAGAAAACCTGGAAGCTTTTTACAACAGATGGGAACATAAAAAGTCTGGGCTGAATGGTACTGCCCTTGATACTAGCCATGTAGTCAGAAACTGTAAGGCTGGAGGTGATGTTCTGGTAGTCAGTAAATGTGGGGCTGATAGTGCTGTCCTGGGAGACAGTAATAGTGAAGCTGGAGGTGCTGTCCTGGGAGACAGTAATGGTGAAGCTGGAGGTGCTGTCCTGGGAGACAGTAATGGTGAAGCTGGAGGTGCTGTCCTGGGAGACAGAAATGGTGAAGCTGGAGGTGCTGTCCTGGGAGACAGTAATGGTGTAGCTGGAGATTTTGTCCAGGTAGTCAGGAATTATACGCAGGAAAGAATACATATAAATGACCTTATAGGGGACAGGAGCCATAGTGGGGAAACAAGTGTAGTCAAAGATAAAACCAATATTGCAAACTAGAAATTCCACAGGAAATAGCAAACAAGAGGACTCCACTAGCTATAGAGAGGATATATTACCAAAAACAACTGGTGGGAGCTCCATTGTTGGTGCTAGGGAGGATAGGAATAAGACAGGGAAACATGCACGAACAGGGAATACAGTCACAGAAACCCAAGGCAAACAGAAACCAAGCCTGTGCACATACTATGCACTTTGTATCTGCAGACATGGGAAATCTGGAAAAACAGATGGGACGTGCAACTATGACCACCCTAGAAAATGCCACGCCCATATGACAACAGGAAAATGCAAACTCCCTTCCTGTAAGCTTTTTCACCCTGAACTGTGTACCTCTTAAGTACAGGAAAGACTGTGCTATAACTTAAATTGCCAGGCACACCATCTAAAGGGGACAAAAAGATACAAAACATCCAGGCCATGGGAAAACCTGGGTAGCCACAGCCACTCAAGAGGGAGAGGATTTTTAGTGCCAGGAAGGAAAAAAAACTGGCAGGAAATGGTTCCTGGAGTGGAACCACAGTTGATGGCCTCCACTCCAATCCAACAGATACAGATACTAATGCCGGAAAAAAAATCCCCCCCCAGTACCAACAATACCACCAGGCCGATGACATTCTTCTTTGCAAATATACAGGGTCTAAAGCCAGCAACAAACAACAAAATACCTTTCATCCGTGGACTGCTTGCAGAGGCAAAGGCAATGTTCACGGCTTTCACAGAGAGCCACATAAAGGATCACTTGGACAATGAAATATGGATCCCAGGTTACAACCTATACAGATGTGTCAGAGTGAACAGGCAAAAGGGGGGGGGGGTTGGCCTGTACATTGCAGAGTCACTTGTTTGCACAGAACTGCTTAATGCCTCAAATGATGTAGTGGAAGTTTTAGCAGTAAAAATCGAGAACCAAAACCTAGTCATTGTGGTAGTCTACAAGCTCTGGGGGCTCTGGTGGCCTGGTGGTTAACACTCTCGCTTCACACGGTGAGGGCCTGGGTTCGATTCCCAGCCAGAGTAGAAACATTGGACGTGTTTCTTTCCACCTGTTGTCTATGTTCCCCATCAGTAAAATGGGTACCTGGGTGTTAGTCGACTGGTGTGGGTCACATCCTGGGACACTGACCTAAGGAGGCCTGGTCACAGACCGGTCCGCGGGGGTGTTGACCCCTGGAACTCTCTCCAGGTAAACTCCAGGTAATGGAACATCCCAGCAATTCCAGGAACAGCTGTTAAAAATTGACCACTGTCTGGAAAATCTTCCAGCTCCTGCACCCAACATCTTGCTCCTGGGGGATTTCAACTTAAGGCACCTAAAATGGAGGAATATAGCAAATAATATTGTTGCAGTAATAACACCAGGAGGCAGCTCTGATGAAAACTCACACTCACACGAGCTTTTAAATCTCTGCACAAAATTCAATTTAAACCAGCAAATAATAGAGCCTACTAGACTGGAGAATACACTAGACCTCATATTCACTAACAATGATGATCTGATAAGAAATGTCACCATATCAAAAACAATATACTCAGATCACAACATAATTGAGGTTCAGACATGTATGCGAGGAGCCCCAGACCGACAAAATGAGACTAGTCACGAGGGAGCATTCACCAAATTCAACTTCAATAACAAAAACATAAAGTGGGACCAAGTAAACCAAGTCCTAACCGATATAAGCAGGGAAGATATACTAAGCAACACAGACCCCAACTTATGCCTAGAACAGATTAACTCGGTAGCACTCGATGTATGCACAAGGCTTATTCCTCTAAGAAAAAGGAGGAGTAGATGTAAAACAGAAAGAGACAGGCGCTCCCTTTACAGGCGACGGAAAAGAATAACAGAGCGGCTAAAAGAGGTCAATATATCTGAAATGCGTAGGGAGACACTGGTCAGAGAAATAGCAAGCATTGAACTTAAGCTAAAGGAATCTTATAGGAGTCAGGAATCGTGGGAAGAACTAAAAGCCATAAATGAAATCGAAAGAAACCCAAAGTATTTCTTCTCCTATGCCAAATCAAACTCGAGAACAACGTCCAGTATTGGGCCCCCTACTTAAGCAAGATGGGCCCTTTCACAGTGACGGCAAGGAAATGAGTGAGTACTCAAGTCCCAATATGACTCAGTTTTTAGCAAGCCGCTAACAGACTGAGGGGTCGAGATCAAAATGAATATTTTTATGAGAGAGCCCAAAATTTGGTTAACACAAGCCTATCGATGTTATCCTGTTTGCTAAATGACTTCGAACAGGTGATAAATGACATTGCCCATGCACTCTGCCCCAGGGCCAGACTCATGGAACTTGGTGTTCATCAATAACTGCAAGAAGCCCCTAGCTTTTTCCATCCTATGGAGAGGGAGCATGGACACGGGGGTCATCCCACAGTTACTAAAAACAACAGACATAGCCCCACTCCACAAAGGGGGCAGTTAAAGCAACAGCAAAGAATACAGACCGATAGCACTAACATCCCATATCATAAAAATCTTTGAAAGGGTCCTAAGAAGCAAGATCACCACCTTTCTAGAAACCCATCAGTTACACAACCCAGGGCAACATGGGTTTAGAACAGGTCGCTCCTGTCTGTCTCAACTATTGGATCACTACGACAAGGTCCTAAATGCACTAGAAGGGAGTAAAGAATGAAAGATGAAATATATACAGACTTTGCAAAAGCCTTCGACAAGTGTGACCATGGCGTAATAGCACACAAAATTGCGTGCTAAAGGAAATAACAGGAAAAGTCGGTCGATGGATCTATAATTTCCTCACAAAACAGTACACAGAGAGTAGTCGTCAACAGAGTAAAGTCGAGGCATCTACAGTGAAAAGCTCTGTTCCACAGGCACAGTACTCACCCCCATCTTGTTCCTTCATCCTCATATCCGACATAGACAAGGTTTGGTCAGCCACATCACGTGTTTTCCTTTGCAGAGGGACACCCGAATTGCATGACAGTGTCTTCCATTGCAGACACTGCAAGGCTCCAGGTGGACATTCAACCAAATCTTTCAGTGGGCTGCAGAAAACAATATGAAGTTCAACAAAGAGAAATATCAATTACTCAGATATGGTAAACATGAGGAAATTAAATCTTCATCAGAGTAAAAAACAATTCTGGCCACAAAATAGAGTGAAAACACCAACGTCAAAGGACCTGGGAGTGATCATGTCGGAGGATTCACCTTCAAGGACCATAACATTGTATAAATCGCATCTGCAGAAAAAATGACATTATGGATAAGGGAGCCCTTCAAAATAGGGGGCCAAGCCCATGATGACACTCTTCAGGTCATTGTTCTGTCTAGGCTGGAATTTTTGCTGCCACTAACGCACCTTTCAAGGCAGGGTGAAATTTGCTGACCTAGAAAATTTTACAGAGAACCTTCACGGCGCATATAATGGAGATAAAACACCTCAGTTACTGGGAGCGCTTGGGGTTTCCCTAAACCTGTATTCCCTGGAATGCAGGTGGGAGAGATACATGATTATATACACCTGGAAAATCCTAGAGGGGACTAGAACCAAACTTGCTCTGAAAATCATTCACTACGAAAGCAAAAGACTTGGCAGACAGTGCAATCACCCCAATGAAAAGCAGGGGTGTCACTAGCACGTTAAGAGACCATACAATAAGTGTCAGGGGCCGAGACTGTTCAACTGCCCCCAAAGGGCATACATAAGGGGGATTATCCAACAGCCCTTGGCGTCTTAAAGGCTGGCACTGGACAAGCACCTAAAGTCGGTTCCTGACCACCCGGGCTGTGGCTCGCACGTTGGTTTGCGTTGCAGCCAGCAGCAAACAGCCTGGTTGATCAGGCTCTGATCCACCAGGAGGCCTGGTCACAGACCAGGCTGCTGGGGCGTTGACTCCCGGAACTCTCTCCAGGTAAACTACATGTAAACTCCAGGTGTGCTGCAAGATTTTTTTCTTACTGTGCACACTGACCACATAGACCCATTCTTTCATATGTATGCCTATCAGCTTTTTCTCACTAGATTTGAGGGCACTAGAATTTAGGCATTCTAGTACAGTGGACCCCCGCATAGCGATATTAATCCGTGCAAGAGAGCTCATTGTTATGCGAAATTATCGTTATGCGAATGAATTTTCCCCTTAAGAAATAATGGAAATCAAATTAATCCGTGCGAGACACCCAAAAGTATGAAAAAAAAATTTTACCACATGAAATATACATTTTCCTGCACACAAAGAGAAGGATACATGCACAATAGTAGAGTAGTACATGCACAATATATGTTGTGCATGTACTTCTGTACTAAATGAAGAATAAATGACACTTACCTTTATTGAAGATGCAGCAAGGGGACTGTTGAGACAGTGTGTCCTGGGAGTGCCTTTCCTCCTGAGTACTGTAGGTCCTGTTTGGCATTTTCTTCCAGAACAGGCTTATACACTGTGTATGCCACTCCAATTTTTAAAAATCTCTCAAACCAACCTTTTGCTGGCTTTAAATTCACCAATATGAGCACTAGTTCCAGGCGTTTTTCCCTGTTCACCTGGGTGTTAGTTGACTGGTGTGGGTTGCATCCTGGGAGACAAGATTAAGGACCCAATGGAAATAAGTTAGAGAGTCTTCGATGACACTGACTTTTTTGGGTTATCCTGGGTTGGGCAAATCCTCTGGGGTTAATTGTTTCTTGGTATTCTCAATAAGCCACACCAACAACAGTGCTACAGCAGCAGCTGACAGTGCTACAGCAGCAGCAGACGATGCTACAGCAGCAGCAGACGATGCTACAGCAGCAGCAGACGTTTGCTACAGCAGCAGCAGATGGTACTACAGCACCCAGCGCAGCAGCTGACGGTGGTAAAACAGCAGCAGCAGCTGACAGTGCTACAGCAGCAGCGGGACGATGCTACAGCAGCAGCAGACGATGCTACAGCAGCAGCGGGACAATGCTACAGCAGCAGCAGACGGTACTACAGCAGCAGCAGCAGCTGACGGGGGTTTTACAGCAGCAGCAGCAGCTGACGGTGGCTACAGCAGCAGCAGCAGCTGACATTTCCCAGCAGCAGCAGTGATGGTGGTACAGCAGCAGCAGCAGCTGTACCCCCTTTAGTAGCGTTGTTTTGATTGGGGGTTTATTATACAACCGGGCCCCAGCTCGGGGGCACGCACTCCACTTTCATACTTATCAATGATCTTTTTCTTCATCTCTTTAGAATTCTCACCCTTATTGCTGTAGGGGTTGGCACTAGAAGCTTTCTTGGGGCCCATGGTCACTTATTTTGCAGATAAAATCACCAAAAACACTGTAATAATACGAAATGTTCCGATTGTATGCTTGGATGCTACCGCTGAGGCTGGCTGGTAAACAATGCCACCGGCGGAACATGTGAGCGTGGCTCAGGCCGCACATAGATGCATCTCAGACGAACAGCGTTGAGCGGGTTTTTAACGATATGCGAGGCAAAATCTTGGCAATAAAATGTAGCGGTATGCGGATTTTACATTATGTAAGGCCAACGGTATGCGGGGGTCCACTGTACAGTGGACCCACGCCACACGATATTAATCCGTTCCTGAGAGCTCATTGTATGCCGAAATTATTGTAATGTGAATTAATTTTCCCCATAAGAAATAATTGAAATCAAATTAATCTGTTCCTGACACCCCAAAGTATGAACAAAAAAAAATTACCACATGAAATATTAATTTTAATACACACATACTGAAGAAGACATGCACAGTTATACTGTACAAAGGGAATAGAATACATGACGCTTCCCATTAACGAAGATCTGGTGATGATTGATGGGATGGGGAGGAGGGGAGAGTTATTTTTTAGTAGGGGAACCCCCTTCCATAAGGACTTGAGGTAGCAAGTCCTTTTCCGGAATTACTTCCCTTCTTTTTTTTAATGCCACTAGGCCCGCTTGAGAGTCATTGGACCTCAATCGCACAACATATCTGTCAATAGAGCTCGAACCTTTTCGTTCCTTTATGATTTGTCAAAAGTGGTTCACAACATTGTCATTGTAATAGTCCCCAGCACAGCTTGAAATAGCTCTGTGAGGGTGATTTTCATCCATAAAGGTTTGCACTTCAACTCAATTTGCACACATTTCCTTAATCTTTGAAGTAGGCAACTTCTTCAATTTTTCTTTCCCCTCTTGAAGCAGTTTCCTCAGGTCTGGCCTCTTGCTGTTGAAGATGATTTAGCAGCTCATCAGTGGTTAATTCTTCATTGTCCTCCTCCACCAACTTTTCCCACATCCCCCCCAGAAAACCTCCAACCCCAAGGACTTCCCCAATCCCAAAAAATTGATTCCTCAACTGGCATACTCTTCTCATGGTTAGTCCCAAAATCCCTTTTGTCTACACATTCTGGCCACAGTTTCTTCCAAGCAGAGTTCAAGGTCCTCTTAGTCACTCGCTCGAAGTCTTGGTTTATAAGGTTTACACATCTGAGGATACTAAAGTGATTTTTCCCAAAAAACTTTCTTAGAGTCAATTGAGTGTCTGAGGTCACTTCAAGGCACCTTTGAAACATAACTTTTGTGTAGAGTTTTTTGAAGTTTGAAATGACCTTCGGGGTCCATGGGCTGCAGGAGAGGGGTGGTATTAGGAGGCAAAAACTTGATTTTATGAAGCTCTTGTCCCGGGAAAGTCGCTCTGCCGTCTGAAGGATGCCCAGGAGCATTGTCTAATACCAGGAGGCACTTAGGGTTTCCAATTTATTTTTCCATTAGGTAATTTTTCACATTGGGGGCAAATGCATGTGTAACAGTCATAGAAAAAGTCCTGGTGACGATGCCTTACTGTTTGGCCTCCACAGCACAAAACCAAATTAGCCTTGAGGACATTGTTTGAATGAACGCTTGGGAGTTTCAGTGTGATACACCAATAAAGGCTTCACTTCAAAAATCACCACTAGCATTAGCACACATCAGAAGAGTAAACTTGTTTTCATGGGGTTATGTCCAGGCAGTGTTTTTTCCCTCCTGAGTAATATAAGTCCTGCTTGGCAATTTCTTCCAAAACAGGCCCGTTATGTCACAATTAAACACTTGTTCAGGTTTCAGTTCTTCACTGTCTATGTAGTCCTTGAATTCCTTCACATATTTTTCATCTGCTTTTTGGTCTAAACCCGGAAGCGTCGCCATGCCTTATCACACTGTGTATGCCCATACGAATCTTAAATCTCTCAACCAACCTTTGTGGCCTTAAGTTCACTTTCATCACCACTAGTTGTAGGCATTTTTCTAATTAAATCGTTCTGCAACTTCCTAGCCTTTTCACATATGATCACTTGAGAGATGCTATCTCCTCCTATCTGTTTTTCGTTTATCCATACCAATAACAGTCTCTCAACATCTTCTATCACTTGCAATCTCTGTTTTGAAAACAAGCTTGCACCTTTTTCAAGAACAGCTTCTTTGATTGCCTGTTTGTTGGCCAGGATAGTAGAGATGGTTGATTGGTGTTTGTTGTACAACCTGGCCAGCTCAGAGGCACGCACTCCACTTTCATACTTATTCACTATCTCCTTCTTCATTTCCATATTAATTTTCACCCTTTTTACCACAGGGTTGGCACTAGAAGCTTTCTTGGGGCCCATGGTGACTTACTTTGCAGCTACAAGCACTAAAAACACTGTGATAATATGAAATGTACTGAATGTATGCTTAGATGCAACCGACTGGCTGGCTTTTTAAACACTGGCACACATGGGGCAGCTGAGGCCCACGTGGGACGTGTCCCTGACAAATCACGTGGGCGAGTTTTTCATCATGAAGCGAGGAAAAATTTTTTGCATTCAAATGCATCATATTGCAGATTTAACGTAACGCGATGCCATCGTAAGGCGGGGTCCACTGTACATCAAAAAACCCTAGTGCGTAAGCTGTACTAGTATGTCAGAAACCCTAAAAGGGGTTAAGTGACAATTTTATTTAGTGAAGCTTGTGGCAATAGAGAAAAAACTTTATTGGTTGAGTATGTTGTGTTGGTAATTGTGGAATATTGTACTATACAGACTCATGTTTCTGTTGCAGATGTATTTTGTGGAGGACTACAAGGTTGTGTCTTACCAGACACTATATCTTCAGTACTTCAAGAAAGGCAACAGATGTTCTTCTTGTGGATTCTTAAGTAGCTGTTACTAATTAAACAATTTTGCATTTGATACTGTTAATTCTATCTAAAAATGCATGGCAGTTAATTCTTTGAGGGTTCATTTTGTAGTTCTATGACTTGAAGCTGTGGTCCAAGCTGCAGTACTACATCATGAACTCAGCTTACTCAGATAAGCTGTGAGTAGTAAATTTGGGCCTAAATATGAGAGAATGCATCTATGTGGTAAGTGTGCACTATATAAAACAAATCTTGCAGAAGGCAGTGCATAATTAGAAAAAAAAAGTGCAACTGTGTTTTTGGATTAAAACAGAAAGTTTCTGGTGTATTTTCATATGTTTTTTATAGTAGCATTTACTGTTTCTTGGTCTCATTTGATAGATTTTAGCGCTGAAAAAAGCTTGAAATTGTGTTCGGAGTAGTAGAAATGTTCTGTTTTTGCTAATATTAGAGGGTAAACAACCACATCACGTGTCCAATACACATCAGCTGGTGGGTTTTATGTGTGCTGCTGAATGCACTGATATTATTTATACAATTATTACAATATTGAATAACAGTAAATTTTCTATTTTTTGGTGTGCATAAAAATAATTTTTGAATAAAAAATCAAAATGAAATTCATCTGTAAAGCCTACAAATGTAATTAATAAGTAGCAGAAATGTTAGTTTAGTGCCAGGTTGCCTACATTGATTATTCTGGATCCTATTTTGAAATTGGAATGGTTTGAATTTTGTTTTGAAATTGGCCCCTATTACCACTTTTTAATCACTTTATGGGAAGTTGAAATAGTTGAAAATTTGGGGAATTTTATGTGCTTAATAGATAATATAGAACACATACTAGTGAAATAGCTAAGAATTTGGTCTTATGGAACTATGTAATTGGCAAAAAACATGACTCAAAATGGGCAAAATTGCCAGTACATAAATATTTCTGACACAGCAAAATTTACAAAAAGTATAACTTCTTTGTTTCTTTATAAAATTATTTTATTTTATTACATTCAGAAAAATATTATGATTTCCTAAGAAAAAATAATGTTTTTAGACCCTGTGGGGAATTTTCAGACTGGGGATTTGAACCCTCAAAGGGCCAATAAAAGAATACAGAGAAATTTGTTTAAACACAAAAGCAGATAAAAATAATAATAATTATAAAAATAATAAAAAATAATAAAAATAATAATGTTGAGTGTGTCTGCAGTGTTCTAGTTCATATATTAATGTTTTAATACAAAATAAAATTATGATAGTGTTTTAAAAAAAACAATGTGACTTTATTAATGCTCTTAAGTAGAAAAAGTTTTGCCTAAATTAAATCTTAACATGGGAATATGTTCCCTAAGGAAAATCATGTGTTCAGTGTCCAAAATATTTTAAAAAAATCATGAAATAGAGATGTGAGTATATAAGGAAGATTAACTATACCACTGTTGTATGACTAAAATATTTTAAATGAAATAATTTCATTTAAAAAAAATATGGAAAAGCATAAAGAACACAAATCATATGAATGTTCTGAGTGTCTGGAAATGTTTTAGTAAAAAATTTTTTGTGATACATGCGAGAGTACATACAGGAGATAAACCATATCCCAAAGTTCTGAGTGTCTGAAAAGCTTCAGTGTTAAAAGGCAGTCTTTTGACACACATGAGAGTACATTACGGGAGAAAAAACCCTATCAATGTTCTGAGTGTCTGAAATGTTTTAGTGTAAAAAAACAGTCTTGTGAAACATATGGAGTACATAAGGAGATTTAAACATATCAATGTTCTGGTGGGCTGAAATGTTTTAGTGAAAAAAAAAACACTCTTGTAAATCATATGAGAGTTCATACAGGAGATAAACCATATCAATGTTCTGAGTGTCTGAAATGTTTTAATCAAAAAAAACAGTTTTTTGACACATATTTAGAGTGCATACAGGAGATAAACCCTATCAGGGGTTCTGAGGTTTTCTGAAATGTTTTAATAGAAAAGGCACTCTTGTGACCCATAGAGAGTACATACAGGAGATAAACCCTATCATGTTCTGAGTGTCTGAAATGTTTTTTGTGTAAAAGGCAGTCTTTGTGACACACATGAGAGTCATACAGGAGATTTAAAACCTATCAATGTTCTGAGTGTCTGAAATTTTTTTAGTGAAAAAAGCAATCTTGTGAAACATATGAGAGTTCATACAGGAGATAAACCATATCAATGTTCTGAGTGTCTGAAATGTTTTAATCAAAAAAGCAATCTTGTGACCCATATGAGAGTACATACAGGAGATAAATCATATCAATGTTCTGAGTGTCTGAAATGTTTTAATCAAAAAGGCAATTTGTGACCCATATGGGGGTTCATTACGGAGATAAACCATATCAATGTTCTGAGTGTCTGAAATGTTTTAGTGAAAAAAGCACTCTTTTGAAACATATGAGAGAACATACAGGAGATAAACCATATCAATGTTCTGAGTGTCTGAAATGTTTTAGTGTAAAAGGCAGTCTTGTGACACACATGAGAGTACATACAGGAGATAAACCATATCAATGTTCTGAGTGTCTGAAATATTTTAGTGAAAAAAGCAATCTTGTGAAACATATGAGAGTTCATACAGGAGATAAACCATATCAATGTTCTGAGTGTCTGAAATGTTTTAATCAAAAAAGCAATCTTGTGACCCCTATGAGAGAGTTTCATTCAGGGGATAAATCTTTTCAATGTTCTGAGTGTCTGAAATGTTTTAATCAAAATGCAATCTTGTGACCCCTATGAGAGTTCATAAGGAGATAAACCCTATCAAGTTCTGAGTGTCTGAAATGTTTTAGTGAAAAAAGCACTCTTTTTGGAAACATATGAGGAAACATTTCAGGAGATAAACCCTATCAAATTTTTCTGAGTGTCTGAAATGTTTTAGTTTAAAAAAAGCACTCTTTTGAAACATATGGAGAACATACAGGAGATAAACCATATCAATGTTCTGAGTGTCTGAAAGTTTTAGTGAAAAAAAGCACTCTTTTGAAACATATGAGAGTACATACAGGAGATAAACCATATCAATGTTTGAGTGTCTGAAATATTTTAGTGAAAAAAAGCAATTTGTGAACATATGAGAGTTCATTTCAGGAGATAAAACCATATCAATGTTCTGAGTGTCTGAAATGTTTTTAATTTAAAAAAAAGCAATCTTGTGACCAATGAGAGTACATTCAGGGAGATAAATCATATTAATGTTCTGAGTGTCTGAAATGTTTTTTAAAAAAGGAAAGCAGTCTTGTGACACATATGAGAGTACATTCAGGAGATAAAACATATTAATGTTCTGAGTGTCTGAAATGTTTTAATAAAGGAAAGCAGTCTTGTGACAACCCATGAGGGGTACATACAGGAGTAAATCATTTTTAATGTTCTGAGTGTCTGAAATGTTTTTTAAAAAAGAAAAGCAGTCTTGTGACACCTATGAGAGTTCATCAGGAGATAAATCATATTAATGTTCTGAGTGTCTGAAATGTTTTATAAAAGAAAGCAGTCTTGTGACATCTATGAGAGTATATACAGGAGATAAATTTATATCAATGTTCTGAGTGTCTGAAATGTTTTAATCAAAAAAAAACCCTTTTTGTGAAACATACACAAGTTCATTCAAGAGATAAAGCATGTTAGTGTTTAATGTTACGGATTTTTTTAGTTACAAATCATCAGAATACAGTGGACCCTCAACCAGCAATATTAATCTATTCCTGAGAGTCATCGTTAATCGAAAAAATCGTTAGTCAAGTTAATTTTCCCAATAAGAAATAATGGAAATCAAATTAATCCGTGCAAGACACCCCAAAGTATTGAGAAAAAAAAAATTTACGACCTGAATTAATTTTAATAACACAAACTGGAAAAAAGCATGCACAGTTACATGACACTTACCTTTATTGAAGATCTGGTGATGATTGGTGGGATGGGAGGAGGGGAGAGTGTTGATCTTAGTGTTTAGAAGGGGAATCCCCTTCCATTAGCACTTGAGGTAGCAAGGGCTTTTTCTGGGGATTACTTCCTTGTTCTTTTAATGCCACTAGGACCAGCTTCAGAGTCACTGGACTTCTGTCGCACAACATATCTGTCCATAGATACCTGTACCTCTCGTTCCTTTATGACTTTCCTAAAGTGGTTCACAAGATTGTAACCAGTCATAGAGAAAGTCCCTAGTGACCCATGCCTTACTGTTTGCCCTCCACAGCACACACAAATTAGCCTTGACAACATTGTTTTTCCTGAACACTCTGGGAGTTTCATAGTGATACACCAATAAAGGTTTCACTTTGCAATCACCACTAGCATTGGCACACATAAACAGAGTAAGCCTGTCTTTCATAGGCTTATGTCCTGGGAGTGCCTTTTCCTCCTGAGTAATGTACGTCCTGCTTGGAATTTTCTTCCAAAACAGGCCTGTTTTGCCACAATTAAACACTTGTTCAGGTTTCAGTCCTTCATTGTCTATGTACCCCTTGAATTCCTGCACGTATTTTTTTAGCCACTTTTTTGGGCCGAACTGGCAGCCTCACATGCCTTATCCACTAGAATGCCACTATGCTTTTTAAATCTCTCAAAAACCCAACTTTGCTGGCCTTAAATTCACTCACATCACTAGGGTTTCTGGGATTTTTTTTTTAAATTTTTAAACATCATGCAACTTCCTAGCCTTTTCACATGATCGCTTGAGAGATGCTATCTCCTGCTATCTGTTTCTCATTTATCCACACCAATAAGAGTCTCTCAACATCTTCTATCGCTTGCGATCTCAGTTTCGAAAACATAGTTGCACCTTTGGCAATAACAGCTTCCTTGATTGCCATTTTCTTGCCCACTATAGTAGCGATGGTTGATTGGGGTTTACTATACAATCTGACCAGCTCAGAGACACGAACTTCACTTTCATACTTAGCAATGATCTCTTTCTTCATCTCCATAGTAATTCTCACCCTTTTTGCTATAGGGTTGGCTCTAGAAGCTTTCTTGGGGCCCATGGTGACTTATTTTGCAGGTGCAATCACTACAAAGGCTGTGATAATATGAAATGTTCCAGTTGTATGTTTGGAAGTGACTGTGGTGGCTGGTGGCTTGTAAAACACTGGACCCAGGGGCAAGTGAGGCGCGCTCATGCCAAAGTGGGACATGTCTCAAACAGAACGAATAGCGTTGGTCAGGTTTTTAAGTGCTAGTCGAGGCAAAAATTTTGCGTTAAAATATATCGCTAATCAGATTTATCGTTAATCGATGCCATCGCTGGTTGAGAGTCCACTGTATATAAAAGGGATATACCACAACATTTTTGAGTGTGAAATAAATTAATGTCAGTTATATAAATCTATAAGTTTATAGAGGAGAAATGTTGTGTTAAAGTTCAGAACATCTTATATTTTTATTTAAAAAGGGGCGTTTTGTGTACTCATGAGAGCTAATATACAGTATAAAATATATATATTTTAAAATATATATATATTTATATATATATATATATATATTTTATATATATATATATATATATATATACATATATATATATATATATATATATATATATATATTATATATATATATATTTTATATATATATATATTTATATTATATAGATACATATATATATATATATATATTTTTATATATTTATTTTAAAAATATATATATGTATATTTTATTTTTTATCACACTGGCCGATTCCCACCAAGGCAGGTGGCCCGAAAAAGAAAAACTTTCACCATCATTCACTCCATCACTGTCTTGCCGAAAGGTGTTTCACTACAGTTTTTAAACTGCAACATTAACACCCCTCCTTCAGAGTGCAGGCACTGTACTTCCCATCTCCAGACTCAAGTCGGCCTGCCGGTTTCCCTGAACCCTTATAAATGTTACTTTGCTCACACTCCAACAGCACGTCAAGTATTAAAAACCATTTGTCTCCATTCACTCCTATCAAACCGCTCACGCACACCTGTGGAAGTCCAAGCCCCTCGCACACAAAACCTCCTTTACCCCCCCCCTCCAACCTTTCCTAGGCCGAAACCCCCACCCGCCTTCCTTCCACTACAGACTGATTCGCTCTTGAAAATCATTTGTTTTGCTCCATTTCTCTTACATGTCCGAACCACCTCAACAACCTTCCCCAGCCCTTGGACACAGTTTTGGTTTAAACCCGCACCTCCTCCTAACTTCCAAACTACGAATTTTTCTGCATTATATTCACCACACATTGCCTTAGACATGACATCTCACTGCCCCAGCCTTCTCCTCGCTGCAACATTCATCACCCATGCTTCAGACCCCTATAAGAGTATTGGTAAAACTATGCCTCTATACATTCCCTCTTTTGCCTCCAAGGACAAAGTTCTTTGTCTCCACAGACTCCTAAGTACACCACTCACCCTTTTCCCCTCATCAATTCTATGATTCACCTCATCCTTCATAGCCCATCTGCTGACACGTCCACCCCCCAATATCTGAATACATTGACTCCTCCATACTCTCTCCCTCCAATCTGATATCCAATCTTTCATCACCTAATTTTTGTTATCCTCATAACCTTACTCTTTCCTGTATTCACTTTTTAATTTTCTTCTTTTGCACACCCTACCAAATTCATCCACCAATTCTGCAACTTCTCTTCAGAATCTCCCAAGAGCACAGTGTCATCAGCAAAGAGCAACGTGACAACTCCACTTTATGTGTGTTTCTTTATCTTTTAACTCCACTCCTCTTGTCAAGACCCTCGCATTTACTTCTCTTACAACCCATCTTAAAATATATTAAAAAACCCACGGTGACATCACACATCCTTGTCTAAGCCTACTTTTACTGGGAAAAAATTTTCCCTCTTTCCTAATACTCTAATTGAGCCTCACTATCTTCGCAAAAACTCTTCACTGCTTTCAGTAACCTATCTCCTTCACCATACACATGCAACATGCAACATCTGCCACATTGCACCCCTGTTCACCCTGTCATATGCCTTTTCCAAATCCATAAATGCCACAAAGACCTCTTTAGCCTTATCTAAATACTGTTCGTTATATGTTCACTGTAAACACCTGGTCGACACACCCCTACCTTCCCCAAAGCCTCCTTGTTCATCTGCTCCCCTATTTTAATTATATTTTATATATAATATATATTTATATATAAATATATATATATATATTATATATATATATAATTTTTAATATATATATATATATATATATTGCACATGTACACACCTCCATCCGATTTACGACCTGCTTGACTTACGACCATTCGACTTACGACCGTGTTTTTTATGCCAAATTTCTGGGAAATAAACAAATATTTGTGTTGTACACAATGTTTATCCTAAACCTTACAGTATGAAATACAGTACTAACAAAATAAAAAGTAAAGTAAAACATAAAATACCGAAATAAAAATAAAGTCATTACAAAAATGTTTTGCTGATATTCAGTAGTAAAGTTCGACTTAGGACCATTTCAACTTATGACCGGTTTCTCGGAACCGAACTCGGTCGTAAGTCGGATGGTAGGTGTACCTGGAGTTTACCTGGAGAGAGTTTCGGGGGTCAACGCCCCCGCGGCCCGGTCTGTGACCAGGCCTCCTGGTGGATCAGCACCTGATCAACCAGGCTGTTGCTGCTGGCTGCACGCAAACCAACGTACGAGCCACAGCCCGGCTGATCAGGAACTGACTTTAGGTGCTTGTCCAGTGCCAGCTTGAAGACTGCCAGGGGTCTGTTGGTAATCCCCCTTATGTGTGCTGGGAGGCAGTTGAACAGTCTCGGGCCCCTGACACTTATTGTATGGTCTCTTTACGTGCTAGTGACACCCCTGCTTTTCATTGGGGGGATGGTGCATCGTCTGCCAAGCTTTTGCTTTCGTAGTGAGTGATTTTGTGTGCAAGTTCAGTACTAGTCCTCTAGGATTTTCCAGGTGTATATAATCATGTATCTCTCCCTCCTGCGTTCCAGGGAATACAGGTTTAGAAACCTCAAGCGCTCCCAGTAATTGAGGTGTTTTATCTCCGTTATGCGCGCCGTGAAAGTTCTCTGTACATTTTCTAGGTCGGCAATTTCACCTGCCTTGAAAGGTGCTGTTAGAGTGCAGCAATATTCCAGCCTAGATAGAACAAGTGACCTGAAGAGTGTCATCATGTGCTTGGCCTCCCTAGTTTTGAGGGTTCTCATTATCCATCCTGTCATTTTTCTAGCAGATGCGATTGATACAATGTTATGGTCCTTGAAGGTGAGATCCTCCGACATAATCACTCCCAGGTCCTTGACGTTGGTGTTTCGCTCTATTTTGTGGCCAGAATTTGTTTTGTACTCTGATGAAGATTTAATTTCCTCATGTTTACCATATCTGAGTAATTGAAATTTCTCATCGTTGAACTTCATATTGTTTTCTGCAGCCCACTGAAAGATTTGGTTGATGTCCGCCTGGAGCCTTGCAGTGTCTGCAATGGAAGACACTGTCATGCAGATTCGGGTGTCATCTGCAAAGGAAGACACGGTGCTGTGGCTGACATCCTTGTCTATGTCGGATATGAGGATGAGGAACAAGATGGAGCTAGTACTGTGCCTTGTGGAACAGAGCTTTCACCGTAGCTGCCTCAGACTTTACTCTGTTGACGACTACTCTCTGTGTTCTGTTAGTGAGGAAATTATAGATCCATCGACCGACTTTTCCTGTTATTCCTTTAGCGCGCATTTTGTGCGCTATTACGCCATGGTCACACTTGTCGAAGGCTTTTGCAAAGTCTGTATATATTACATCTGCATTCTTTTTGTCTTCTAGTGCATTTAGGACCTTGTCGTAGTGATCCAGTAGTTGAGACAGACAGAGACGACCTGTTCTAAACCATGTTGCCCTGGGTTGTGTAACTGATGGGTTTCTAGATGGGTGGTGATCTTGCTTCTTAGGACCCTTTCAAAGTTTTTTATGATATGGGATGTTAGTGCTATTGGTCTGTAGTTCTTTGCTGTTGCTTTACTGCCCCCTTTGTGGAGTGGGGCTATGTCTGTTGTTTTTAGTAACTGAGGGACGACCCCCGTGTCCATGCTCCCTCTCCATAGGATGGAAAAGGCTCGTGATAGGGGCTTCTTGCAATTCTTGATGAACACAGAGTTCCATGAGTCTGGCCCTGGGGCAGAGTGCATGGGCATGTCATTTATCGCCTGTTCGAAGTCATTTGGCGTCAGGATAACATCGGATAGGCTTGTGTTAATCAAATTTTGTGGCTCATAAAAAATTCATTTTGATCTTCGACTCTCAGTCTGGTTAGCGGCTTGCTAAAAACTGAGTCTTATTGGGACTTGAGTAGCTAACTCATTTCCTTGCTGTCATCTGTGTAGGACCCATCTTGTTTAAGTAGGGGGCCCAATACTGGACGTTGTTCTCGATTTTGATTTGGCATAGGAGAAGAAATACTTTTGGTTTCTTTCGATTTCATTTATGGCTTTTAGTTCTTCCCGCGATTCCTGACTCCTAAGAATTCTTTTAGCTTAAGTTCGATGCTTGCTTTTTCTCTGACCATTGTTCCTTGGCTTTTAGATATATTGCCTTTTTAGCCCCCTTGAAATTCTTTCCATCGCTGTAAAGGGGGCCTGCCTTTCTATTTAATCTACTCCTTTTTTTTTTTAGAGGAATAAGCTTGGCATACATCGTGCCACCGAGTTGATCTGTTCTAGGCATAAAAGTTTGGGCTTTTGCTTATAATTTTCCCCACTTATATCGGGACTTGGTTTATTTGGGAAACTTTAAGTTTTTGTTATTGAAGTGAATTTGGGGGAAATGCCCCCTTTGTGACTAGTCTCTTTTTGCGGTCGGGGGTCCACGCATACATGTCTGAACCCAATTATGTTTGATCTGAGTATATTGTTTTGATTGGTGACTTTTTCTTATCAGATCATCATTGTTGGGAAAGATGGGCCCAGTGTATTTCCATTAGGGCTCTTTTATTTGCTCTTTAAAAATTGAATTTTGGGGCAGGGTTTTTAAAAAGCTCGGTGGTGGAGTTTTCATCAAGCTGCCTCCGGGTGTTATTACGAACAAAATTATTTGCTATTTTCCCCCATTTTAGGTCCCTTTAAATTAAGTCCCCCAGGAGCAAGATTTTGGTCGGGACGGGGAAAGTTTTTCCAGACGTGGTAAATTTTTTAACAGCTTTCCTGGAATTGCTGGGATTTTTGCATCGGAGGTTTGTAGCTACCACAATGATGGGTTTTGGGTTTTCTGCCCTTTACTGCTAAAATTCCCCACAAAACACATTTGAATTTTAAGCAGTTCTGTGCAAAAAAGTGACTCTGCAATTACGGGCCAACCCCCCCTTTTTGGGTTTGTTCATCGTACATCTGTTATATACATAAAATATATATATTATATATATATTATATATATATAATAAAAAATATATATATATAAATAATATATATATTATATATATATAAATATAATCCAAAAGGTAGAGACACAAAACCAAGGGGGGTATCCACCTGCCAATGAATGTAAAACAAAAGCCAAAATTTTTTTTACATGATGGAGGATTGCGTTGCCCTTTTTTTCTGTCTCATAAACATGCAAGATTTCAGGTACATCTTTTCAACTTTACTTACACTTTGGTCACACTACCATCATTTACAAGCAATTAACACACCCCTCTGGGTTTTCGCTATTTTCTTTCTATTCTATTCCTGTTTATTTTTCTTTTCTCCATAGGGGAGGAACAAATTCTTCCCCTGTAAGCCAGCGGTTTGTAAGAGGTGCTAAAAAGCGGGAGTAAGGGGCAGTAACCTCTTTTTCCCGTATATATTGCTAAAAGTAAAAGGAGAAACTTTTGTTTTTCCTTTTTTGGGCCCCCCGCCTCGGGGGGTCTGTCGGGGGTTGTTTAAAGAAAGTATATAGAACACCTACAAAACTGCTTACAACCGTTCGACAACGAGACTACTTTCACCTGTTTTTTTATGCCCAAATTTCCCTGGAAAAAAAAAAGTGTTTGGGGTTGTACGGATGTTTTTCCCAAACCTTACGTATAAAAACAGTACTAACCCGCATAAAAGTAAAGTAAAACATGAAATACCAAAATAAAACAGTAAAATTTACAAAAATGTTATGTTTATTTCAGTAAAAAGTTCGAAATTACGTCCATTTTGACTTACGCCATTTCGCTTCGACCCGGTTTTCGCACCCAACTCGGTCAAATCGGATGGTTGGGGGTTATTGTAGCTACACGAGATAAAAGGGAGATGGGATCAAGGGAAAAAGAAAACATCAGGGAAGAGAGAGGTGAAGGTTTAAAACTAAAAAAGGAGGCAGTTAGGGTAAATTAAACAGCTATTTGGGGGATAGATGGGCTAATGAAGCATAGGCAATGGGGGCGAAGAGGTATGGGGGAGGTTTAAAAAATGTGTGTTAGAGGGGTTTAGCAGAAAATTTGTGGTTACAGGGAAAATGGGTGAGGGGGGAAGGGAGCGATTGGTGGGGTATGATTTTAAAAGAGTAGAAGGGGGAAAAAATTGCATATGAGAATTTTTTACAAAGTAGAAGTGAGCAAGGAGGGGGATATATGGAGAAAAAGAGAGAAGTTAAGACATGGGGAAGCAATGTAAAAAAAGGGGGCAAAAGAGATGGGTGAAGTATCACAATTTTGTTGAAAAAAAAGAAAAAATTTGGAGTGAGATTAAAAAGTTAAAAAGCCTAGAGAAAAAATGGATTTGTCATTAAAAAAGGAGGGGAGAGTTATTAAATGGAGAGTTAGGGTATGGGAAGTGGAAGGAATATTTTGGGAAGTTAAATGTTATGAAATGGGGAAGCTGTGATTTCGTGTATAGGGCAAGGGGGAATAACATCTTGTAGGGAGTGGGAAGAGCATTTGTGAGGGGGGGGGGAATTTCGTGAGGCATGGGGTTAAAATGAAAGGGGGTAAGGCACCGGGATTGATGGAAAAGTAGAAATTTTAAAAAAGCAGGGGGGGATATAGTTTTGGAGTGGGGGTGCAATTTTAATAAATGTAGGGAAAAGGGGGTAAGGTACCTAGGATTGGCAGAAGCATGCATGTTCCTTTGTAAACAAAGGGGATAAAAGAGAGTGCCCAAAAAAAAAAAGGGGGGGTAAGTCTGTTGAGTGTACCCGGGAAAGTTATGGTAAGTTTTAATTTAAAGAATTTAAAAGAAGACGGAAAATGGTTTGCAATGAAAAGGAGGCTTTAGGAAAAGGGGGGGGTTGTGGACCAGGGGTTTACAGTGAAACAAAAAGTGAACAGTATTTAATAAGGCTAAAGAGGTTTTGTCATTTATGGATTTTGGGAAAAAGGGTATGACAGGGGGGAAGGGGGGCAATGTGGCAGATGTTGCAAGTGTTGGGGGAGGAGGTAGGTTACTGAAACTGAAGATTTTTACGGGATAGTGAGCTCAAGTTAGAGTATGTAGAAAGAGGGAAATTTTTCCCAGTAAAAGAGGCCTTAGACAAGGATGTGTAGTCACCTTGGTTTTTTAATATATTTTAGATGGGGTTGTAAAGAATAAATGCGAGGTCTTGGGAAGAGCTGGGGTTAAAAAAAAGAATCACAACAAAGGGGAGTTGTCAAGCTGCCTTTTCTGAGACACGTGTTTGGAGATTCTGAAGAAAGTTGCAGAGTTGGTGAAGGAAATTTGGTAGGGGGCAAAAGAAGAAATTAAAGGTGAAAAACAGGAAAGGTAAGGTTATGAGGAAACAAAAAGATTTTGGTGATGAAAGTTGAATTTCAATTGGAGGGGGAAAAGTAGGAGGGGTGAACTATTTCCCATATTTGGGAGTGGGGGTCAGCGGTGGGTCATGAAAGATGAGGTGAATCATAGAAATTTATGAGGGAAAAAGAGGGGATGGGGCACTTAGGAGTCTTGGAACAAGAAATTTTGTCCCTTGGGGGCAAAAAGGGGAAGTATGAAGTAAGTTTTACCAAAAACCCCTTATATGGGTTTTTGAAGCGTGGGTGAGATGTTGCAGCGAGGAGAAGGCTGGAGGCAGGGAATTCATGTTGAG